>LPNX010101408.1:49928-149866 GCA_001517045.1 Pseudotsuga menziesii | reverse complement strand
TCACCAATCTTGGCTATTTTTGGTCGGTCGTCATTTGAAATGTCGACCTCCTGAGTTCTTACTTTGGCATCTAACCATTCCGGAGCTTTAGCTTCATTGATATGTCGACTTCCTTCTTTGAACTGTGAGAATGTAGCAGGGAAGTCGGCGGCAGTCATTCGATCGAGGTCTGGTTTATCGGTAGTCGCGACCCTTAGCACTGAGTGGATTGGTTTTGTTGTTTCAGCATGGTTGGATTTCCATCTGAAGCTTTTCCCTTTGGTGTGTTCATTCTCCAATTGTAATCGGGTCGACTCGACTTTTGATCCTATGTGAAGACTATTGCACTTCTTGACCTGTTGAGGGTCTTTGTGAGGGTGTGTTTCAGTCGGTTGAATGAAATGTTTGATTTGTTGTGCTGGCTCGACTAATTGTTTATCCTTAGGTATAAAGTTGAAGGCTTTAATGAAATTGGCTTTTAGTTCATTCCAGAAAAAGGTTTCACCTTTAGCTTCCTCCATCTTATACCATTTGCTAGGTAGGTCGTCTAGGGTGGAAGGAAATAAGTGTGGCCAGGCTCTTTCATCCTTATGTCCAAGTCTTCTCCACTCTTTTTCACAAGTTTGGATGTGTTATTCCAGGTCTTGCCCTTGGGTGAAAATAGGGATCTGTGCTTGTGAGGTTAACTTCCTGCCACCAAACCTTTCAACAAAGTAAGTTGCAGCACTAGTCCAGGTCTGCAGTTTTGTCTGATGGGTGTCCCACCATCTAGCTGCCTGACCTGTGAAGGTCTCTACTAAGCTCTGTAGTCAGCCATGTTCTCCAATGTTTTTAGACACTTGTTCGACATGCATGACTGGGGATTCCCTCTCCTTATACCTAGGTAGTTGCCTGGTGTTTTCGCTGGTTGGTTGTAAGGTAGGGTGTTCTCTTATTTTTTTCTCAAAAATCTTGGGGATAATTGAGACTATAAAGCACTGTCGGGTGGGTTTTTTCTGTACTTTTTGGATAGTCTAGCACCCTCTTGCTTGTGTTTCATAGTTTTCTATCTCCCAGTCATATAGTTCGGCATCTGAATTATAACCAACTGAGTCTTGGTTTCCTAAGTGAAGTTCCCCATAGATGTTTGGTTCAGTATAGTCAGTATTATTGTGGATTTGGTAGAGCTGTCTAACATCAACCTCCTCATTAATAGGTTCTATCCAAGGCTTTCCTTGGGAAGGGTTAATGGGTACAATAACTTTTTGGCCATTACCTTTTAGCTTGATCCTTTCTTTATCTAAGGAGATAGAGGCTTTCATCTTTCGACCCCAAGGTCGACCGACAAGGGCTGGGAAGGAGCTAGATCCTTCCTTTGGGTCAATAATTTCAAAGTCAACCTTAGTTGATATGCCTTTAATGGTTGTGTCTACATTTTTCCAAACCCCAATGGGTTCAATGAGACCTTGGTCAGCCAGTTTTAGGTAGATGCCTGACTCATAGAGTCGAGGTTTGCCCATTTGTTCCCACGTATCCCTGGTCATAATATTTACTTGGGACCCAAAATCCAGAACGACTTGTCGGACGTGGTATCCTTCAATTTCTAAGTCGACGAGTGGGTCGACATCATTTTTGTATTTCTGATTTAAACTACAAATGTTCTTAGTTTGTTTCTCAGGGTTAGTGGTTTTAATTTGATGCAGTAATTCGATGAACTGACCTACAGATTCGTCTGTTTGAATGAGCTGGGTTAATTGCTGGTTCGAGCTAAGTCAACTGTTACTAATGTCTTCTTGCTGTGCAATGTTTTGGAATATGTGTGTGGCTTCTTGATATGTCTGTTGTTCCTTGCTAGGGTCAGGGTATGCATTTGTGGTTTTGATTCTGCTAATCTGAGGGTTATCAGGCCCAGTTTTGGTGCCTTGTCGAGTGACAATGTGCAAGTTCTTAGTAGTTATTACATCATTCTTCTGGACACAAGACAAGACATTAACATTCTTTTTATTGCTGATTTTTTCCAACATGGTAGGACAATCCTCCAAGGAGTGATCGCCTACCCCACAGTGTGTACAAAATTTGAGGTCATTTCTGTCCTTGTACGGACAGTCTGCGCATCTGTGCCCTTCTTTGTAACAAATAAAGCATTGTGTGGGTCGACGACTTCGTATTTCGCGATTCCCAACGAATTGACCTGTTCTTCCAAACCCTGGTCGTCGATTGTCATGTCGGCATTCATATCGTCGGCTGTCATTGCGTTGCCTGTTCTGGTTATTGTTATTGTTTTGCTCCGTGTTCTGTGCTACTGCATTCGTCTGGTAGACGGCCTAGTAGTTCTGTCTATTTTTCAGGTTAAGATGGCAGTCGGCCGTGTTGTGATTGGCAGTTTCGCAGATAGCACACCAGGAAGCCTTTCCATTCTTCATATTATAAGGACAGTCGGCGGTAGAATGGTCTCCACGTTCCTGGCAAATGTCGCAAAACGCCTTTGTTTGTACAAAACGGACATCTTGTCGACTGAATTGCTGTTGACAATTATCTTTGGAATGACCGGCTGTTGAACAGTTAGTGCACCAGACTTCTTGGTTCTTGAGTGTGAGTTCTTTCAGGGACTTCTGCACATTTTCCAGCTGTTCCTCCAAACGGTGGTCGGTCTGATATGCAGGTATGTCTTCATCCATCTCGACCTGCAGAGCTTTTGTCAGCGCATCTTCATACGACTTGAAGGTTTCCAGACTGATGTGTCGGTGAACTTTCTGTGAGAGTCCTGCAAGGAACCATTGAATCAGTAATTGTTCGTCAATAGTATAGTCTAACTGGCTCAATAGATCCTTCCATCGTTTATCATAGTCGCGGACGGTTTCTCCTGGCTTCTGTGATGTTGTTTTCAGCTTCTTGGCAGCCAGGTGTTTGGCGTCTGGGGTCTTAAAAAATGATAGGAATTGCGCTTTTATCTTGGCTTTTGTTGCTCTGGGCTGCCGTTCAGAAAATGTCATATACCATGTTAGAGCTCTTTTCCTTAGGGCTCCCTCGAACTGGGCCATCCGGCGTTCTTCTTCTGTGACCTTGTTGGCCTCCCATATCGACTCACAGACGAACCAATGTCGTCTGGGGTCTTCGTCGCCCTCATAAAGGGGAATCTGAGTAGATCTGTGACCCATGTCGGAGTCACTGTCACTACTTTCTGAAGTTGGCGGGGTGGGAGGTGTTGGTGGAGGTGAAAGAGGTGGGGTCAATGATATAGTCGAACCTGTAGGGGTGACAATGGGGTTTTGGTCGACGGAACTTGTGCCTCCGTCGGTGGTTGATTCTTTCTCGTGGTACAGCGGATTGTTGATAATTTGTCTTTTCGATGACCCACTGTCACTTTGCGTGCTCAGGTCTGACTCGTGGTTATCTTCGAAAGTTGTATGTGGCAGGGGGGGTGCTCCTTCATGTGTCGGCAGGAGCAAGTGGATACTATGAAAGGAGGGTGCCGTTTGAAAGGTCACCCAGTTCCCTTCGACCGGTCGGCGTATAACAAGGTGTCGTCCCGCGTACGGTTCATCGCCTAGTCGACTCCAGATTGTGATGTCACTAGCTCTCAGTCGGAGGTCGTCTTCAATAATAGTCTGTATTACGGTATGGGAATTGGCGGGGGACATGGTTACTTCATCAGGGATCACTATTTGGAGAGATTCTTGCTGCTCTATCCACACTTCCTCTGCCTTAGGGGCCGTTTCTTCATCTACGCCTTCTTCGTGTCGGTCATGACCCGACTCTGGCGGATTCTCATCTTGGTCGGTCTCCCTAGGGTTTTGTTCTCGACGCATCTCGTCGGCTCGTTCACGTCTGGCTTCCCTTCTTTGCTGTCGTTCGTCCCTCTCGATTCTTTTAATGTCCGACATACTTTCATACAATACTATCAATTCTTCTTCAGTCGACTGTTCATTACTGGCTTAAGTCTGGTCGACTGGTATCCACTATGCTCCTTCTCCGACACACGACCAGCTACCCCCCCATAGCCTACCCGACGCTTGTTAGGAAGCTCGGATAATGCTGTCTATTTGCTCAGGAAGTATTCCCACTCCCTTTCAGCAATGAATTTTTCCCACTGCTTCTGTTTCTCCGCCCAGTTAGTATTTGAGGGTTGTTCGCGTAGTAGTGGTCGAGCTTCGACAATATGGCCTGCTCCTCTTTCTATTAAGAACTTGAACAGCAAAGTCGGCAAGGAACACAAGAATTGATCAGTAAATTCTGTGAAAAATTTCTGTCGAACAGTTTCCACAAAAGTCCTGTCTTTGACTGCTTGTTCCTCACAGAAGTCGTCGACTATCTTTTCGAACCACTCTGATAGATTCGTACGTCCTCCTCGGATCAGTTTCTGGAGTAACTGTTCTTCTTTAGTTTTGTCCGGTTTTCTCATCCAAAAGCTGCTTCAGTAGGTGTGGCACGGATTCGATAAACTTTTCGTGAGTCTCAATGAAAAATCTGGCTTTTGCTTCTGCGACTGTCAATCTGTTCCTTCTCGCGTAATTTTGTAGATAGTTAGCAATTTTTCGCTCCCACCAGTCCTTTATCTCCTGTTCTGGTATCATAGGTGAGCATATATTCCAGTGATGTACTACTGGCAACGGAACCAATGTTGTAATCTCACAGATCACATAAGGTTACCAATAATACATACAAAAATATACAAATTTATACGCAGATACCAGAGATAAGACCAGATAGGATGAACATATTATATTATTCTCAATAGATCGTACTAATCCAAGAACTGAACTGAGTTCTTATGAGGCTCAATAGCCTAATATATACAGGTTACAAATAGTTACAGAAATAACTACCTGTCGGTTCGGTGAACCGACACGACTATTAGTTAGCAGACTTAATTACTGTGTTTGCTTGGCCGACCGACTTAGTCGGCTGGTCGACTAAGTCGGTCCCTCGACTTAGTCGGCTGATCGACTAAGTCGGTCTTTCTTCAAGTCGACCTACGTCGACTCTCTCCTTCTACAAGTCTCACACTGAATCATGTTTGATCAACCCTTGGACCTTGACTAGGTCCTCCATTCTCTTGGAGAATGGTTCTCAGTACTAAGATGAGTTTCAGTCTCACACTGAAAATTGATCAAATACCTGCAGGACATTCTTGGACATCGTGTCCCTAGTCTCAAACCAGAATATATCTCTGCCTCTACCTACAGGCTCTTCTTGGACATCGCCTCCGTGGTCCCAGTTCAGAATACCCTAGAGGAATATAGGGGTCCTAGAGGCATGCTAGGGGTTTTCCATGGAATCTGTAGTAGGGATTTTGCCCTTGCTACAGGAAGGAACAACTCCCTTCTGTCTATAGGACAAAAGGGTAGGGTTCTTGTTGGTTGGAAGAGAAAGAAAACTTGCAAACAAGATTAGGGCCAAGCTGTAGAAACCCTGCAAAGAACTATTAGAAAACGAAATAGTTGCAAGACATCAATGAAAACCTGCAACAAAGTATGAGCAACAAACCTGTAAGAAAAATATGTTAGAAAAATACAATATAAAAGAAACAAAACACAAATATACCTTCCCTGGGTGGAAATGGGCCACCATGCCCTGGCGTTGGGAGCACCTCTCAATGGGATGGAAGCTTTGGCACAATGGAGAAATGGAGGAGAGGGAGGGTGAATGGCTTGAGAGGCAAAGGGTCTCAAGGCACTCACACGGGAAGCATAACGATAGGGAGAGAAGGAGTGTTTTGAGAGTGACCCCCACCCCTCTATTTATAGTTTTTTCCTAGAGATTTAGGGTTTTAAGACCTTGGTTAGGGATTTAGCCCCTTTTCTGGGATTTAAGCCCCTTTCACTCAATTCTTAACTCCTTTGGGGTTTTTAAGCTCCTTTGAGGGGTTTTAGCCTCTTTTTGGAGGTTTTAGCCCCTATGAGAGATATTTTGGCTCTTTTTAGGGGTTTTTAAGCCCTTTTTCATATTTTTGTGCCTTTTTGAGGGTGTGGGGGTGAAATGAGGGTCGTGCATGGATGTCTTTAGGTGGTGTAGGTCATGTAGAGATTATTGATGGATTTTTTGGGTTAGTAGATTTCCCCCTGATGTGTGAGGGTAGGAGCTCATCATATGGCCAATGAACATCATAGGATTTTTTGGGGAGAGGTGGTGCTTCCTGGGCTGGGGCATGGTGGATTTTGGTGTTTGTATTAATATGGTTCCCATCAATGGTTGAGATATAAATAATGTGTGACATGTATATGGACGAGGTGGGCATCCCCATGCTCGTAACGATGTCAAAAGAATAATGTGATCTAAGCTCTACAATGCAAGAGCCGATCATGTACAACTGATGATACATAGTGGTTGCCTCAAGAAGAGGCTGAATACAATACTGATATGAAGAACTGCTACATTGGACCCATGTCATTATCATGGAATGCTATATCTTCATGACGGATGGTCTTCTGAATCTGGAATGGTACATAGTTGTAGGGACCCACTTACAGAGAGTCAGAGTCTCTATGGTACCGATATGCTGCATCAATCATAAATCTATATAGAAGCATTGCTGGGGCTTCTGAACACTGTCTCCAATGCAACCTAGAAATCACAAGGGACATAAACCTATTGGGGTCCCTCAAATATGCTCATCAATGTGCTAGAGATAGGTGACATCAAGGGCCTTCGACCAAATACTGTACGGACCATTAACCTGTACAAATCTCAACATTGCGATGATGTAGCTGGAGTCGAGCACGTGAGAAACAACCATTCCGAGAGGCACTAAGGACTCCTCTCAAGTGGTCCAAGGAACTCATCAATGAGGTTAATGAAACCAGGATACAGGGACCTCTGGATCTATCCTCTGGAATATGTGTGTTGTCGTTGACAGAGGGAGACCTGCAACTAGCCAAGGAAATGGTGTTTCCTTGACTAGAAGCGCGAAGGAAATAACTAAAATATGGGAGGCAATTTGAGGACTGACTCATCGAATGGGGGGGGGAGGGGGAGGAGTTGAATAGGGGCAAGGAATCATGGGGGACTCAAACTTCCTTTGTTCAAAGTATGACGACAGGGCGGAATAGGCAACAAATGAAAGTAACTCATGGGAAAGGGATCATAGCTGTTAAACCGGGGATGTAACTACAGATGGGAAATGCTTGGGGGAGGTAGACACTTTTGGTATTGATGGGATCCAAGGAAGAAACATCGCAGAGTAATATGAACAAAGGTGACCCAAAGTGGGAATTCTGCTGAACTGTTATATGTGGGGTGGTATCTAAAGACACCATTGTGGTACAATCTCGTGGATTTTTGGCGAGCCCGAGAAAGTAAATGCTCGATGGTGCTTTCAATTTTAGAGAGTCTGAAAGCATGAAGAAGACTCTAGTGGGGGCTCTTTTTCGTTGATAGTCTCTTGTTCCGAAAAGGATAAAAGTGTACATAGGAGAGCTCTCCCATCCTTTAGGGGATGAGAGACTTCTTTATGGTTGGTATTCTAGTCGGGTCAAAAAAGGTTAAACCTATACTGAATGGACGGTCATTCATATACTTTTATGAGCATGAACGAAACCAAGTTTGCTCAGCAATATTTTCTTGATGAGAAGGCTATAAAATAACTTAACATCAACCCATGGTGAGCTTTTTCGTAAAGTCCGTCCCCTCTGCCCGAGAAAGCATAAAAGGATGTAGAGGGGAATGGTCTTGGCTTGAATGTGCCAAGGTGGTCCTTTTCATTTGATGGTCTACATAGTCCGCAAAAGGAGATAAACAAGACAATGTAGATGCCCTTTCCTATACTTTAATGAGCGAGAAAGGAAGCAACTGTGCTTGACAATATTTTCATTCTTTTAGGAGTCCAAAAAGAGCTTAAAAGAAACTCTAGTATGGTCAACCGATCGAGGGGGAATTGATGGTTTCCCCATGTTGGGACAATGGACAGTGGTCCAAAGTTCATCTGTGCAATATGGATGGAGAAGGTGGCTCTTGAACATACCAACACATGCATAGGATAGATCGCGGTAGAGGCATGCGACTCGGTCAGGAGAGTCTTATATAAGTTGTGGTGGACGGATTGGACTACATGTGATGTGAGTGCAAGTCCGTAGGCAGGTATATGCCAAATGCATGCAAAAGAAATGATCCTCCCTCCGAGTGGTGATCCGGGGACCCGCGTGAATTGTGGTGGACAGATTTAAACAGTTATATGTTGAAATAGTAAAATGGTGTGCCCTCTGGGAGATGGTCCGGAATACCGCGTGAGTTGCAGTAGGCTGATGTGATGCAAGTACAGGTCCAAAGACACTTATATCACAATGTAGTTCATAAACCGAGGTAACTCTCGGGAAGTGGCCTCAAAAATTACTTGTTAAACATGAGACGATGGTCTCATTAGAAGATAGAGGACATAATTATGAGCCTGGAGGTGTGAGGGGTGTCTCAAATAGACTCCGGGTGACTCTAACTAGAAGCTAATGGTGCTGCCCCTAATGGGGGTTTTTGATTTGTGGTAAAAACGTCACAAAACAAAAAAAGAAAAAAAAACTACGCTATAAGGGACTCATAATGGTTATATCAGGCATAGAATATCTTGAGGTGGAGCCCGTTGTGTGGCTTCTTCAAGAGTTGACCATCTGAGTCAGCAAAGAGGTATGCCCCCTTGGCGAGGCGAAGGTCATTGGCAAGGCGGGGTGACAAAATCTGGTCTTTTATGGGAAGAACCGATTCCACACTATAGTTTAAAGGGAATGGGGTAAAACCGAAGGTGGTCTTACAGATCTCCCCGTCATCGTGTAAGTGGAGCCGGGATAGATCAGGTGGATCTTCCACATCCAGTGAGACAGAAGGTCGACTGGTGCTAGTGATCATGTAAATGGTATTGGTTGTGGTTTTGGTGGCCTTGCCCTTGGTCTCTGTTGGAGGAAGAGGGGCAGGCCTAGATATGGAAGGAGTCTTTGATGGATTTGGAGGTAGGTGCAACATCATCTCAATTGGACAGATAAGAGTCAACACATCTTAGGGATTCAGAGGTAGGGTAGGTGGTTCAAGGTACCATATAGGAACTCCTAGTGTGAAATCCTGTAAATTACAGGTTTCCAAGACAGACTTACTCATGATCCCGAATGGTAGGAAAAGGAAAATGAAAAGGATAATGTTGATCGGGAATGAACCCCAATGTTTCCCTGGTAACTGAGGTTGCAGATGCGGATGTGGTTGCAGTTGTGGATGGAGCTGTGGCTGCGGATGGAGCTGCGGCTGAGGATGGAGCTGTGACTACGGTTGGTGCTACAACTGCAGATGGAGCTGCAACTACGGTTGGTGCTGTGGCTGCAGTTGGATTTTAGGTGTAGCAGTGTTGGATGAGAGCATCCACAAATCTACAGTCTCACTTGGTGTTAGTGGGGGAGGTAAGAACGGGAAAGAATTTGTCATGGTCATATTAGGGAATAACTCGGTACCTACAGCCAACAATGAAGGAGTGGCTGCATTTTCGAAGGAAGTATCCACAGTGGGGATGACATTGGCTCGTGTAGTCGCCCCCTGTGGATCATGGTAAGTTAGTTGATCCACCGTCACAATTTTCCCTTCGTGAGGGAACATCATGAGATGGAAAACAGTTGATGCTATGACTCTCATGGCGTACATATAAATTCTTCCAAGGAGAAGGTTATAGTACAACTAAGCATTGACAACCTCTATGTCAATCAGTACTATTTTTCCAGCTAATGTGATGTGAACATGTGGGAGGATTCCTTGGGATTTAGTGGGGTGCACATCATAAGCCCACAGAGTAGTAGAGGATGGTTGCAGAATTGGGGATCCAAGCTTCTGCCAAACTAAGGTAGAAATAACGCACATGGATGCCCCCTCTTCCACTATGCACCAGTGCATGACCAGATTCTGAATGGATACTGGGATTTGGAAGGCAATGGTTGATGGCATCCGTGGTTGTCATTCTCCGTGTCGAATGTGATCAACTTGGAGTCAGAGGGGTCTACAACACCAAGGGTGGCTAGTAAGGATTTTCGATGTGTTGGGAAAGTTTTGAGTATGTCAAGAGCAGACATGGCCGTAGGTGTTTGGGCCAAATCATCCACAATGCTGTAGCTTATAGCAGCTCTAGCCGTGACGTTGTTGGCGACCCGCCGTATGGGGGGGCACGGAGGAAAAGGGGGTAAATGAAGAGGTGCATTGGTTGTTTTGGATGTAGATGCCGCTGATGTGTCGGCAAGTTTGGTGTTAGTTCTGTACTAGTTTCATCTGGTCTATACATTGACCTCTTCAGTTGTCATGGCTAGCAGGTGGTGAGCACCTGTTTTTGTTGTCAGAGGTGCTATCGAGGTGTTGGGATTGGGTTGGGGAGCAGGTGTAGTTACTACCAATCCTTGGACTGGCAATGGGTTTTGGAATACCATAGGTGGAGGCCCTAGTGGTGCCGGGTTGGGTTGAGCTGGGGATTCCCTGTTGGTATCATGCTAAACCTCGTTGTGAATGGCTTGCTTGGCACGACCCTTGAAGGGGCATTCATATGTATAGTTCCCATAGACCTCACACAACTTGCATGGCTTATTTGTCGCGCAACAGAGCGTTGCATCTAGGTGCATTCGATTGCTGAGGATTTTGGGCTGGCCGGTTTGCCTCGGAATTGTTGGGAGGGTTTGGTTGTTGACCGCCTCCATGTGGTTGATTGTTGCCTTGGTTTTGGGCTCAGTTATTTCTGGCTTGCCCTTGTTGGTTATTGGGGGCTGGTTGGTTGGGACGGTTTTGCTATGCAAACACCTGTCCTAAAGGTGCTGGCGGAGTGGGGGTGGGGGCTTGAGCGGCTTGCATAGGTGGTGCATAGTAGACTTGGGGGGGTGAAGGTGCCACAAATGTGGGCATTTGTCCCGCATATTGTTGTGCCGGCCAAGCTAATTCCTGGGCCTGCTGCTATGGCACAGGTTGTGCATAAGAAGTTGTATCTACGGACTGGGATATCATTTTTGCATAGTCCGGAGTTTGGTTTTGGTAGGCAACACTGGGGCTGTTGCTTGGTTGTGGTGGTATTATAGGTGGTCTCAGACAATGCTGTGGTTGGTGGAAGACAGAAACTGTGATGCCATCTGTGGCATGGGATGCCCCCAGTGCATCCTGGTAGGAGGTGCTTGCACAGGGAGCATCTGAAATGCCAGTGTAAAGGTATCTAGAGTGTGCATAGATGAGGTCAAATTGTTGGGCCTTCAAGATGGACACGTTTGGAGGCGATGTCCTTAGCTATAGGTGGCAACAAGGTTTTCAAGAACCAATCCAGAAAGATCCTGTCATCAAGATTTATCTTGCACATGCTGTGACATCACCTTCACTTGTGGATGTGGTCGGTGATGTGGGTCGCAGTATTTTGGCGGCAAGACATCAAGATTTTGACTCCTTCATCATATCTGACAGGGAGCTAGAAATATTGCAGGAACATAAAGTCCAAGGACTTGAAGTATGGGTACTTGGCTTGTCGTAGCTCAATGTACCACTTGGATGCAGCACCTGTGAGGGTGTGTTGGAACAGTTTGAGTCTGATCGAATCATCTATGATGCTGTTTGATGAGCAAGATAGGTGCAACGTCATGATATGGTTTTGGGGGCACTCCCTTGCCTTCCCTTCAAACTTGGGAATGTCTGAGGGGAGTTTGGTTGGCATGGGAGGCCAAAAGGTTTGATGGCAGATAGGGTCATTTGTTAACTGAGCCAAGTCAGGAAGGTTGAGGTGTGCCATGAAAGGAAGGTTTGACCCAAGGTTGATGTGTGATGGAGCAGCGATGGTGGTGGGGTTTGCATGAACATGATGCACATGTGTGACTGGGGATACTTGTGGCATAGTTGTGGACGAGCCACTGCCCCCATCTATGGTAAGTGGTAAAGTGTGAGTGGAAGGGACACTGCCCCCATGTATGATAGGAGGGACGATGTAGGTGGAAGGGCCACTACCCCTAGGCATGCCAAGTGGGGTAGTGTGAGTATACGGGACACTGTCCCTAGGCATGATAGGTGGGGTAGTTTGACTGGTCAGTATGGGTGGTGATAACTGACTTATGATAGCTTGCATGACAATTCTAGGGCCACCAACATGAGTGTTGCTGGTGGTGTGGGGTATGGACATGGGTCCACTACCGATCACCAACCCAGAAAATGGATCCGGGTTTGCACCAGCCATGGGGCTAGATGGTGCAGTGTGTAGATCTGGCTTAGATTGGTATGATTCCGAGTCTGAATCAGAGGCCGTGTGGCCTTCTGATGGTGTAGAGGGTCATCAAGAATGGTCTTGATGGTGTTGGTTCAAGGACCCAAACTGTGGTGGATCACCTCTCAGGCATGAGGAAGAGCATGGGGGATCGATTGTGTCTGGTTGGTATGTCAGGTGGTGAAATATGGTAGTGACGTTTGGGACCCCGGTTTTAATGGCTTCCTATTGGCTTTTAGGTGGTCACTCGACCACCAAGACTGCCAGGAGACAATTCTTGGCTTTTTCCTCACGGGAGTGCTATTCAATCGGTGGGGGTTGTTGCCTGTTTCGCTTGGCAATTCCTCTCAGTAGCTAGCTACTTTGGGGTTCTTGTGGTACTCCTCATAATGAGTTTTTGGGCTAAGTCCAAGTACTTCCAATGGTTAAGTCAGTCAGGGACTTATGTCCTCAAAGACTGCAAGTGTTTGAATTAGTGTAAATTATAAATTTTAATGGCTAGCTCAGCGTCATGAACTGAGTTTAGTTGTTTTATGTGGTATGGTTTGTGTGCATGTCCATTGTATTTCTGTTATAATTGGTGGCTGCTTGTATGGTTTATGAATATTTTGCAGAAATTGTTTGGTTTATTGCAGCACTTATATCATGGATAAGTTATTTATGAAAGTAGTAAATTGTAAAAATAAATTTAAACACATGCCATACTTGAATTTGAACTATGGTAGCCTGACTAGGTGACTTCCTTACACCTGTATTTCTCTTCAACCAGGAAAGAGTGCTAGGCTCTCAACAACATGGGACTGAGCCCATCTATATATCCTCAGGTCACTCTCCGAGTGCAAGGTCGGTCAAAAGGGAGGACACGAACACCGTAAAACCCCCATTGGTCTCCACCCCCTCTACCTTCCAAGTCACCTGTTTTTAGTAGTCTTGAAAAATTGTAGATGAAGTGCCTATTACTATATGAGCTTCACCCTTCGTCTTATCCCATAATACCCCAAAGGGTGATGAATGGGTAGAGGAGAAAGGGCTAGGTAAGATGTTAATTTTCAATAACTAAAATTTAACCTACATTAAACTTATGTTATCAGATTCATTAAACCATTAACCATTTGATTTATCAGTTATTTACACAGTTTTATGAAATAAACATAGATTGATGGACAGAGGTGGCTGAGCCACACTAATAGTCCAAATAACTTAAAAATCCAAATTTGAGAGACAGATCACTCTTTTTGGGGGAAATGTGGTGAGGGGGTCGCCAAATTTTCCCCAAATCAGGCAAGGGGGTCGCTAGAAAACTGCAGACAGGAGGGATATGCTTTCTGAGAGGAAGTCACACCTTTTGGGCCTGAATGAGCAACCTGGTCACTCCTTTCAGCCCGATACGTGCGACCTGGTCCGAAAAATGATTTTTTCTAAAACCTGAGCCAGGAACGGCCGACAGTAACCTGTATTATGGCTGAATGGGATCGGTTTGGCCTTAAGTAGGCTCGAATATGAATTAAAATGCATAAAAAGACAGATCTAAACTAGATTCAAAAGAAAATTAAACTAGGGAAAATAAAAACTGAAACACAAAAAATTGAAACCAGGGATCCTGTGGAATCGACCTGGTATGGTCGCCAGATCTATAGTAGGGCTTTCGCTCTTGCTATAGGTAGGAACATCTCCCTTACATCTATAGGACGGAAGGGTAGGGTTCCTGTTGGTTGGAAGAGAAAGAAAACCTGCAAACAAGATTACGACCAAGCTGTAGAAACCCTGCAAAGAACTATTAGAAAACGAAATAGATGCAAGACATTAATGAAAACCTGTAACAAAGTATGAGTAACAAACCTGCAAGAAAAATATGTTAGAAAACTACAATATAAAAGAAACAAAACACAAATATACCTTCTATGGGTGGAAATGGGCCACCATGCCCTAGCTTTGTGACACCTCTCAATGGGATGGAAGCTTTGGCTTAATGGAGAAATGGAGGAGAGGGAGGGCGAATGGCTTGAAAGGAAAAGGATCTCAAGGCGCTCATATGGGAAGCATAATGATAGGGAGAGAAGGAGTGTTTTGACAGTGACCTCCACCCCTCTATTTATAGTGTTTTCCTAGAGATTTAGGGTTTTAAGCCCCTAGTTAGGGCTTTAGCCCCTTTTTTGGGCTTTAAGCCCCCTTCACCCAATTATTAGCTCCTTTGGGTTTTTAAGCTCCTTGAGGGGTTTTAGCCCCTATGAGAGCTATTTTGGCTTTTTTTAGGGGTTTTTAAGCCCTTTTTCATATTTTTGTGCCTTTCTGAGGGTGTGGGGGTCAAATGAGGGTCGTGCATGGATGTATGTAGGTGGTGTAGGTCATGTGGAGCTTATTGAGGGATTTTTCGGGTTAACAACATCAACCTACTTGGTCCTAGAACAAGAACTAGAGGAGACTACTGGGGGCCCTAGGGTACCTTCTAGGATCTTACCCTTCCATAGTCAACTGACTAGGGTACCATCCTCTCTGAGAATGGGTATCATAGCTGCACTAACTTTAACAGGGAGGACCATGAAGACTAGTTCCAATCCCTAAGGGAAAAATGTAGTCAAGGGGAACAAGGCCAATGGAAGATGTGGAATTTCGTGAATGGTTAGGGAGAATTGGATACTTTGTGGTGCCACCCAACAAAACCCTAACATGTTACATCATAATGGCAAGAATGACTAGGAATCAAATTTTAGTGTCAACTCAAAACAATCATATTAAGGTGTGCCTCATACAATGAAAAATTCCAAATTTCTTACTCCTTACAAATGAATTAGAAAAAATGAAACATTCATTCATATAAGAACAAAAGAATGGAGGAAAAATTCCCTCACAATCCTTCTAATTGCCACTTCAATCTCGACTACTTTATTATTGGAATTATCCACTTCTTTAGGAAATGTTGTCCATTGTGATGTTCATCTCCTCACATGCAGATCAAATTCTTCCATAGATCTCTAATGTTGATTTGACCCCACTCTAAGGAGTCTCAGAAAATTCTTAGAGCATATGCCAAATTCAACATTAGATTAGACTTTATATATTCCATAAGGGGGTGAAATACCCTGTCACAAAGACAAGTTAACTCACTCTACTAAGAGTAGATCACTCCTTAGAGAATGAAATGTGACCTCAAGCTTTCTTCTTGTATCACTCTTTCTCAGAGTAATCATCTTGATCCTATTTTACCCTTTGTCACTTCTCATGACTAATCAAGGCTATTTCAGGGCCATCCACTACCAACCATTGGTCACTTTTCATGACCTCTTTGGGAGAATGTCTATAGAATGTTTCTTGATGCTTCAACCAAGGAGAAACATCAACAATGAGATGGATTCCTGAGCAGAAGAGAGAGCTTGATATCCATGAGATACTGAATAGCTTCCTGAAGATCCCCAACCCTTTCAATCCTTATCTCTTTTGCAAGTGGGGTATTTTCCACTTAAATGATCTTGAGTCGATCATAATCTGAGTTTAAATGTGTTGGATGATCAATATCCATCCACTCATACCATTTCGTTGCTTCCGAGTAAGATCAGATTGATATTCCAAAATGTTGTGCAATCAACTGTAACCATGCACTCTTAAAGACCCTAGAGGTTTCGATACTCTACCAAGGCTAGGCTATTAAGAATTTGGTTCTTCCATATCTTTATTCTTTTACCATTTCCAGGGATCCCATAATACTTTCAAAAAAATTCCCTGGCCTAAGAACAAAGTTTCCATATTTGAGACCCTCTTCAGGGAGGGGGAGGAGAATCAATACATCTCAGCTGGAATCCATTGAAGTATTTTCACACCATCACTCGCTTTACCCAGGAATTTTCTCTAGATTATTGATTTTGAGATCTTGAATTTGAAATCCCCCTTCTTGAGTTGGATTTTTTATCTTCTTCCAGCTTACTACGTGGAGTTTCCTCTCATTATTCTTCCCGCCCTCCATAAGAAATTGCTCATCAAAATTTCCATTTCCATAAGGATTGAGGTTGGAGATGACATTAAAAAGAATTGGAAAACTGGGAGAGATGATAAAACCAACTTTATTAGGAAAATATTCCTTGCAGAGTTTAACCAAGATGCATCCCAACCCTGAAGTTTGGTCTTTGAATTTTTCTAGTAAGTTTTTCCATGTTCTTATTCAAGGGGTCTTACGAACAATAGGAATACATAGGTATTTGAAATATTTCCAGTAAGTGCTCCTCAAGAATCCAAAAATTTGAGAGCTCTTTTTTGATTCCCTTGGAGTGATATGCCATCCACAGATTGGATCTTTTCCTTATTTATTCTACTTCTCGATGTCAAACAAAATATTAAATAATTATATTAAATTTGAGTGCGAGAAGACTTAAGGAACCTCCGATCAACAGAGTATCATCTGTAAAATGAGCATTATTAATGCTACTAACTCTTCTTGTTATTTTAGATATCAGAACTTCGTCTTGAATCCTATCCTCTTCGACATTTTTACTGAGGGAATCAACCATAATGATATAAAGAATATGGGAGAGAGGGAAACATTCCCTTAGATCCCTTCTGACAACAAAGAAGGGTGAAACCTACCCATTTAAGAGAGGACCAATCCAAGGGGCGCCAATGCAAGATTTGATCCAAGAAACAAAGGGATACAAAATTCCCATTTTATCCAAAATCTTGAACACAATTTCATGTCGAACCCGATCGAATGCACTTGCCATATCTATCTTAATTTCCATTCCTTTTTATTTTCAATTGATGCTGGAGTGTATGGCTTCCTGAATCAGAATTATATTATCCATTAACTGTCATCCTTTTATGAAGCCACTATGATTTTTTGAGATTAATTTTGGAATGAAGACTCAAACGATTTTCCATGATTTTCATATTGATTTTGTAAGATGAGTTGCAAAGGGAGATAAGCTGAACGTGGTAGTAATAATATGGGGAAAAATATTTAGGGATGAGAGAAATAAAAGAAGAATTTGTGGCCCCTCCAAGATTTATACATCCTTGCGATTTTCTAATCATTATGGGTAGGTCCTTCTTGATGATTTTCCAGCAAGCTTGGAAGAACCTAATTGTAAGACTGTTTGGCTTTGGTGCCTTGTCTGGTTACATCTTCTAAATGGACAATTTAACTTCTTTCTTGGAGATTGGAATCGTAATACGAGAGTTATCTTCCCCAGAGCTAGAGGAAGGGACCAGGGAGATAAATTCCATTACTGACCCTTCCCTTGCCTTTTCATTTTCAGAATACAACTCCTTAAACTAGACACAAGCTACCTCCCTAATCTTATTAAATTTTGACACTTGTTTCCCATTCTGTAAAATGATCTCCATCACCCTTCTTCTAGCCTTTCGAGATTGAGCCTGATTATGGAAGTAACTTGTAT
Source organism: Pseudotsuga menziesii (assembly GCA_001517045.1). NCBI lineage: Eukaryota > Viridiplantae > Streptophyta > Pinopsida > Pinales > Pinaceae > Pseudotsuga > Pseudotsuga menziesii. The sequence goes on along the minus strand of LPNX010101408.1, from coordinate 132,349 downwards.
TTTGATCTCCTTCTTTAATCCAGATACTTCTAGACTTTAACCTCCAATATTCTTCCTCATTTTTACAAGCCTTATGGAGGTTTGCATGGATTTGGGTTCTTCTTGTAAGTATTCCTGGAGAATATCCTTTCACTCCATTACGACTTGGTGAGCCTCGAGTCTTTGAAATGCTTCCTTCCTTCCTTGAGCAAGAGAAAGAAGGAAATATTCCCATTCTTTTAGTGCACTCTTAGCCCTTCTTAGATTATTCTCACTATTGGTTTCCTCATCCGTTTTCTCTCTGTTTGTATTTTTAACTTTCTTCCTAAGGTGTTCATTTGTGACCTTTCTTTCCCTTTTTTAGAACTCTTACGAGGCTTCCTAGGGGATCTTCTTTTACTACAAAGAGGCTGACTGAGGGATATGAGAGTTTGAAATTGATTTCACTTCCTTGATAATTTGGAGGTCCTCTTTAGCCAATGGATCAGACAGGCCTTTGTTTGGAAGAAGGATAAAGCTACTATGTTGCCTTTTCATAGGGATCCTCTTTGGAGTTTTTGCTAAGGATTTGGAATTGATTTCCTTTGAGGGGGTTTAGGATTCAAAATGTCTATATTCATGGAAAATGAGACATTTGAAAGGGAGGTGCACATAGCTGTTGGATTTGAGACCAACCATCCACCATTAGGGAAATGGATTTTTGTAAGGCCTACTTCAAGGTCTAGCTCCACAAAATTTTTGGCACATGAGTGTTGGTCCTTAAGGTTTGGCCTATCAATGATTTACCTAGGGTGTTTTTGATAGTATTTTGTGATTCAAAACTTTAGAAATGGATGGGAAGATGTAGAAGGATAACCCAAACTAGAAAAACCTTAAGGATATCCTACGAGGGTTCAAATTATGGACTCCATTTGTTTATGTAAATCCCGCGTGGTTCGATGATGTATGGACCAAGTTGGAAGATCAAATCCTTGTATTGATTCAAAATTAATTTGAACACAAACAACACCTTTCCAACGAAGTATAAGGTCACACGTTGTGATATTAATGGCCTCCATGTTCACTAGATCCAAGCCTCCATTAGTTTGGGAGAGGGCCATAGTCTAGTAAACAGTCCAACCAATCGGTTGTCAGCAATAGAAAGAGCGACCTTGCGGGATTTCTCTAGGGGTGGATCAATGATCGAGATAGATTTTAATTTATTCACAAACTGAGAATAAGCAGAGGAGTCTGGCAAAAAAAAGAAAATCATTCACACGGCCTCAGCCATGGCTAACCTAACTCTATTAGCGCATTTCAGGAAAAATATCATTTCAAACTCAAGCTTGAAACCCTTGAAACTGATCGTAGAAGCCCTTGACCCAAATCCTTCAGAATATCTTTGAAACCCTTGAAACATCCACATAAGTCATCAACAGAGCTAAAATTTTAAAAATTCACTTAAATGTTGTGAAATGATAACCCCAATTAAAAGAAATACCTTTATTGACGACCCTTAGTGAATGCCGCGCTTCTATCCATGGCCCATTAACACCTTCCAAGAGTGTTTGACAATTGGATTTTTGAAATCATTGCACAACCTTTCAAAATGAAAATTTCTTTTTCCATTCATTTTCAATTTTGTACCTTGAAAATAAATTTTATGTACTTTGATAACATATGTTTGGAAAAGATTAGTGTATCCAAGTGCAAATATCAATCCATAAAAAGACAATATAACTTGAAATGTTGCATTGTATTGATCTATATTTTTCTCATCTTCAACAGAGTATAATGAGGTCCCTTATATACGAATAGGTGACCATAAAAACCATGTCATTATAGGAATTATTGTAAAACCATCTCCATAATTGCTTCCAATAATAGTTTCATTTATCACTTGACTTGGTCTTATGAGATTCTCTTTGTGCATTCTATTATCCATTCACACATTACTATATATTTATTAATTTATGACAAGTAGGACTTGATCCTTCAAGGATGAGGACATTGAATATTGGGTAGCATGGGATCACTTGGTTTATTACTTTATGGTTTGTGCTTGATTAGAGGATGTTGGTTGTGTGTTCATGGATGTGTGGTGGACCCAAAGGAGTGCATTGCTTAGGAGGTAGCATTGGAGTGTTGGAACTTGGATTATGGATCGCTCACCTTAGGACCTTTTATTGATGGATGTGCTTACCTTGGGGTTTAACATCTGTTACCTTAGAGTTGGTGTGTTTCACATGGGAGCTTAACTAGTGATTAGGTAGTTTGGTTGAGATAGTTGTTTGTGGACCTCTCCCACATTATTATTGTGGGATTCCGTCACTTATTCGATATCAAGGGAGGAGAGATTCTTTACCGTTGTTCATTTTTTCATCATCACATTGATATAGTCTTCGAGATGTGAGAGCTTGGGTTACTTGTGTCTTTCTTATGTAAGTATTTTTCATTGTACTTTGTGCTCTTGTCTAGTGTTCTAGGGTTCTTGTGTTAATGTAAAGAAGGATTTAGAGGTTTTCCCTAATAAGACAAGGAGAGATAGGGTTTGGGAGAAAAACTAGGGAAACAAAGGTAACACTTTCTGAAGAAGACCAGGGTTTGTCATAATAGAAACCTAGGACTACATGGCCAACTAGATGTGGAGAAGGTAGTGGAAGAATTTTTTATTTTCTTTTGTACACTTGGGCGATGATTATTGTTAGACTATAATCACTACAATATGCAGAAGATAAGCAAGGGAGGTCAAAAGAGAGATATGTATTATATCAATGTGTTACTAATTACATAAAGTGTTCTTGTATATGTATCCAACAAGTTTTGTTATTCCTATTAGGTACTAGTACTAAATAATTTTTTAAATTCATTAACTTAATTGTCATTTATTACATATGACTTATTTCCACTTGATGACATTACATAATTACTTTATATCATTTATTACTATCAAAATATTCATTGCAATATCTAACAAGTATAGGTGCTAAAGAGTAATTTCCATTACGTATGCTTTCTATTTGTGGATCTTTGGTTGAGTGACCAACTTTGTCTGGGAGTGATTCCCAGATAGGAGTTGGTGGCTAGGGTTGGCAGAGCATCACTTGTAAATAGTTTTTATCTTTGTGATTTTGATATATATGATCCACTTGTCTTGTCATTGTATGGAGATTCTTATAGGAAGTCCTTAACAACTCATGATGTGGTGTTTGAAGATTTTGGCTAGTGATGCTGATATAGAGGATGTTGGAGTTGGTAGGTTGTTGATTGTCTAGTGTTATTATTTTTCAAGTTCATTGGTGTTCAAGCCCATACTAGAGGGGAGGATCGATCATAGGTATCTCCTCCAGTTATTGAAGGGAGTAAGGACGTAGAGGAGCACCAAAATATTTGATGAGGGAAATTATACCTCCTAGGAAATATGGAAACAATATCACATTAACTATTTCCACTCATGATCATTCCAATTGTTTTGAGGAGATGAGGTGTGATACCTATTAGATTTTGTAGCTTGGACATGTACTTGTACATGGGGTTTTTTAGCATGTAGAAGTTGTTTGGAAAAGTAACTCTATAGATAGACTTTGTAAAAGTGTCTATTGTAATACTTTATGTAAAAAGGTTATGGGTGGTAGTTGAGGGTATTTGGTGCCCAATGGTATTTCCCATGGTATTTGCATAAAATGAATGTTATAAAAGAGTCTATGGAGAGTTGTATAGTGCCACTGTTGCAGGAGTGAGTCATATATCTTGTGGTGGTTATTGTTAGTGTGCATAATATCATTGACAGTGAGTGATCAAATTTGAGAGAGGGAGACTCTCAAAGGATTGGGAGCGAGGGAGTCACTCAAGCCAGCATTTGTTGATATTTCTAAGGATTTGGGCTCAGTTGGAGCAAGGGAGAGTCAGGAGTCTGAGATCTAGTGTGTCATATTTGAAGGCTTGGTGTTGTAAGTGCTATTTAATGAATATGAAATAAAGAAAAATTCTTTGTTGGTTTTCCCCATTGGGGTTTCCAAGGTACTTCTTGTGTTTGGTTTTCTCTGTGATTTATTGTTTATCAGTGTGTTTCCATTTATCTTTTTAGTAATTTGAATTCTAAGGGAAAATTAATTATTGGGAATATAATAAAAGATTGAAATTTCAACTTTGATATGATACGCTGAAAAGTTAACAATAACTTGGAGTAGAACGATGTTTGGGAAATGGTTTGTTTCTAGGGGCCAATGATGTATTCCAAGACTACAAAAAAATCAAACTTGCAGATGGTCGTGTTAGTTCAGATGTTGAGGGAGAATATTAGTGTCGGTGAAAACATTTTCCTTCTAATGACAGTGTTAGCTTTTCAAAATTTTGAAATTGTTTACATCATGCTTAGGGGCACTTCATGTGATATAGAGTGCATGGTTTGATGCCTACTCTTGGTTGTATCTTAGTGAACATACACATTGGAGATAGCTTAATCATGGATTGCTATACCTTGAATTGATTTTTATATGGTGCACTTCCTTAGGAGGTTGTAATCCTATGTGGTATGGTGACATACTTCATGAGTAAAACATGGAAGGCTTGGTTTCTTGCTTGGGAGAACCTATTTGGAGGAGAATCAGGGAATTTAGGAGGAGAACCTATTTGTATGAGCATTGGAGCTTCTTGTGTTCACCTTTCTCTCTTCTTGAATCTTTTGTATTTTTATTTATTTATTTAGTGAGATCAACAGGTGTGGGAATAGCTTGGCACTCTCTACTAACACCACTTACAATGATTACATAGTCCCTTCAACAGGGTGCAATAGATATGATAAGGAAAAATTTGTTATTGTCCACAAGCGACCAAAGCAAGTAAGTGGGAATATACTAGTGATGTGGGGGTGGCAAGGCTAGTCTTAAATGATAAAGAAATCCATATAAAAGTAGTTAGTAGAAAGGGATAAAATCATATAAAAATAAAACATAATACATTTTTATGCAAAAGGAAAGTGGTAAACGAGGGGGTTTCTACTTTTCACAATACGTAAGATGTAGAGATGGAGGAGAAAATATATCTCTTTTATCATTTCATTTTGAAATCCCCAATGCAAATTTTTTTATCCTCCAGGGAATCATATGGCTGAGATGACTTGGTTGGGGAATCCTAGGTAATCTATGGGTACAATTCATTGAAGTTCTCCACATTATTGATACCAAATAGAATATTCTAGTAATGGGAACTTGACAACTTGATTTTGGTTGGGGGAATTTCCTACATTGATACCAACTAGAGTGAGTACATATATAAGGCTTCATGTATCTAGGTTACGATTTTTTGATAGAGAGGAAGGATGCGAATTGTATCAATCCCACTAACTTGTCTACCCAAGGTTAATATCCTTGCATGGTGCTCAAGTGAGAAGGATGTATCCCAAATATAACAAAGGCATACATTACTAAATCATGAACTACCAGAGAATAAGAAACACCTCCAATGATAGAGGAGCTAAAACCATCATATCCTGGAAAAAGTAGGGTTGAGTATGTATAGTGCATGCCATTAGTGCACGTGAAATTATGGCTATAACATCCTCTAGATGATACTATGGCATAAATTATTACTCTTGCAAGTCAATTAATCATTGGAAGATAATTGCAGTTATATTTAGAGATCAGGTTTGTGGAAATTGAACCCAAGTGATAGAACAATTACACTCACAAAATTGCTAATCAAACATGCAAAATTCACACCAAAGGAGACTGAAATTGGAGCATAACACTAATCTGTATTGAGTAAGTGTACAATATACAACCTTATGAAGTAATAGGATGCTCAAATATATAATTACATGAGTGGTTCAAAAGCATAAGGAAGCTATTCGAATTGGTCAAAAAGCAGGCTTACCAAAACTAGTCAAATTCCCCATAGGTGCATAAAGCAGTTTCCAAATCTATGAAGATGCTCATGAATTTGATAAAGAAAGTGGGAAAGATAAAGAGTGATGGAAAGAAAACTAATTCATGCTTTTAATTGGAGAAAACAAGGGAGGATGATGTGGGAAAAAAACAAGGCAGTTACACCTAGACTATCTTTTCCTTTTGCCTTAAAACTAATGTAAAGCAAGGCAGCTTTCAGAAAAAGCAGAACTGTGCTTTAGTAACCAGGAATAAAAGAATACTTGCTAAAATTGGTTTCTAGGATGTTTCCCAAGCACTCCATGACCCATTTTTAGCATGTGTTGACTTCTAGGACATGTGGAAGACAACTAGAATAGAATGGAATCTATGAATCTAGGTAATAAGACGAAAATGATTAATTAATGTCAAATGTAGGTAACTATGGGTTGATTATTCTAACACCTCCCATTAATCCTGGATTTATGAGTAAATATCAGAAAACTATGGGGCCTAGCAACAAGGCTTAGTCACCCTTTACATACTGCTTGTCCATACAACCAAGGAAAGAGGAAAAAACCCAGTGGGAAAAATCCTCCCTTAAAACATGGACATGAAACAAAATTTTGAAATATTGTCATAAATCATGCTTCACAACATGATCAGCAATTCCCAAATGTGATTTGAGATTGCTGAAGATCTTCTCACAAAAAAAATTGGTGAAGATGTTTGCTACTTGTTCTTGTTGCAACTGCAACTATTTCCCTGAAAAATTATATTTTTTGGGTCCCCCTGATCCAGATTTATGTAGGAACACAACATAATACACAAATAACCATAGAAACAAATATGCAGCGGAAATAACACTTCATTTCATCAATCAATAACTGAAACTTGTTTACATACAGAATGGAAATAAACTAGCTAGAGTGCTGGTAGCTTATCTCTGAGAAGAGACGTGGTGGCTACATGCCTCTAAAATATGTGTTACAATGAGGCTCAAAGGCCTATATATTATTGAGAAACAATGGAAACCCTACACATCCAAAAACCTAACCCTAGGAGATGAAATGCCTTAATGTGGGCCCCGTTGGGTAACTTGGTACATCAAGTTCCCGGGGTCGTAACTTTAGCATACTACCTCCGTTTGACGAGCATGATATATCATTAGAAAGATATGTTTAAGGAATACATCCATGAAATAAAAAGTCTAAGTCTGAAATGGACTCATATTTTCCCAACCATTCGATGCCAAAAAAACGTCGTTTAGGGCCTCAAAACGGCTCCAGAAGTTTAGGACCCAAAAACTGCCAAAAATAGTAAATTGTGCTACAATTAAGGAAACTGGAAAACTAAAAGAAACAATGGTGGGGGTCCAAGAGGAAGAGGTGGGCGGCCACCAATATCCTCCTGGATCACCCCCCTTTTGTTTTAGTATGTAGACAGCCTAAGAATGTTTTATTTCTACCAAGGTTTTCCCACGGCTGGTTGTTTTCTTTAAAAAAACTAAGTCTTTTGTTTTTCCATATCGGATGCTTAGTTGACTAGCCTTCCGATACAGCGGATGCATAGTCCAATAGATTTTCGATGTGTTTATTGGAAGCCTCCCGAAGTCTGATCCATTGTATCTGGAGTCATTACATCTAGGGTCTCGGAGACAGTGTGTTGATGTTCTAGCAGTTTTGTTTAAAGCAAATCCGATGAATCAGGTCTTCGTTCGACTATCTTTTTTCAATGTCTGGTTAAGTCGAAAATCTCATCGTCGTTTGTGTTTTTCGGAATGAACCAAAGGATTTAGTGTTTCCGTCATCCGACGTTGTGGAGTTTTAGTGCTAAGTCAATCTGAATCTTCACGATGTTCCCGCCGATACCGAAAGGGATAGTGCTTCCAACTTTCGATGTCACTTTCCCGTGTGATGTACCAAGTAAATAGAGATGTTTCCTTCCAACATTGTGGATTCTTTCAAGGTTATAGCTCTGAAGGTGAGTAAAAATTATTTTTCCCGCTAGGTTTAGTTATCCCTCCCGGTCGAAGTGTATAAATCCTTAGAGCCCGTGTCACTTGTCATTTTCACAGTGGTAGCTATCCTATCGATTGTGCACAATTGTCAAACTCCTATACATTTTCTTCACCCACGAAAGACATCGTCTGTCCAGGTTGCTTGCCATTTCATTGCCAGGTAGGATTCGCTCATGTATTTTTTTTTATGCTTAGTTTTTGTTGTTTTAAACCACCTGGGTGGATGGGGTTAGGTTTTCTGCGGGAAGGCTGGGTATTTATGCAAAAAATTGTGTTTTCAACAATAGATTTTTCCTTTACTAAGGGTTCAGCCAGTTTTGTTGTGAGCATTTCATTTTGGCTGGTTATCTTTTTCCACCCAGCCTTTGTGTGGCCATGAGTGCACTATTGAAAGTTGCATGGAAGGTTAGGGCATGGTGTAGACAAGTGTTTCACTGTCTGCATCTCCCTGTTCATTATGTCATTGGTTTAAAGCCTAATCTACACAACCGCATGTTTCCATGGGATGCTGGAGGGCCACATGACTGATAAGGGTTTTACGGATTTTTTTTTCAGCAGACGATGGTGTGAGTTTTTAATCGAGAGTCACCTATAGGAGTTTCTAGAGGCTAAGAGAGGTTAGAGTTTGAGCTACCAAAGGTTTAGTAGGTTTGGGGGCAAAGGGATTTTTGCAGGTTTCCTTTGTTTAGAGTATCTCATTCAGAAGAAATTTGGGTGTAAATAATATTTTCAGTATGCATATCGATGGAATGGTAATTTTTGGTTGTTTTATTGTTTTCTCACTACACATATTGTTAGAGGTAAATAGCCTGAAATCATGTTGTATAATTGTCACAGGCTAATTATCAACACAACAATATGCCGTGAAAACAGAAGAAGAATGCCCAAGCAGTCAAAGAGGAACTTGAAGTGGAGGTGATAACCAAAGTGGAAGTTATTTATGAAGATACTAAAGCTATTACTGGAGTGGAGCCAGAGTATAAATGGGGATAGGTATATAGGATTATTTCAAGCCAAAGTGTTCCAGATGCTGGTTTTGAAGATATGCCCATATATGCAAATATTGAGAAATCAACCCTTATGAAAGTGGCTACCAGACCTGAGCTTTTTCGATGTTCAGAAGTGATAGGTTGGATTTTGCCTAGGGTAGATGTAATAAGGATGAGATTTAAAAATATTGAGAAATAGGGTTATACTGCATATAACCCTGCTTATGTGTCTATGCTTACAATTTACCAACACCCGAAACCTACTTGACTAAAAGTTGGTTAAAGGAGCTAAAGCTAGATATGGTGGATACAGTGAAGAAAATGATGATCCCGGGTAGAAATTTCCAGAAAAGACCTTCTGGAGAGTATGAGACATCAACTCTCCGCACTCCATACAGATTCATTGCTTTGATGATGAACAAAATTTTTGGGAGGTCAAATGGAAGACATTTCAAAATAGGTTGGGTACCGGTTATATTCTTCATTGCTACCTAAGGAACAATATTTAACTCGACAAGTATAGTGTCCAATAGTCTGTCAGCTTGTATAAGTGCGGCATTGGGAGGAGTGTCCCAGAAGAAGACATAATTTTACACGAGTTCTATTTTGATTGATTGCATTCTATGCACTCCTCCTTTCCCAACATTAAAGTGCCAATGGGATAAATATCAGGCCCCTGTGTATGCTGCTTACAAGTTGTTGTGGGCCCACAAATATTACAACTATTACAAGGATATCCGTGAGAACTTAATCATGCCATTGTATACATTAATATTCTTGGCCAAATGCAATTGTATGTTAGAAGAAGCTTTAAAATTTATGTAGGAACACAGAAGCTATTATATGACAGAAGAAGGATTATATTTAAGAATGTATGGTGGTTCAAGAGCCCCTTCTCTTCTACCGAAGTACACCACAGACTATGTAATCCACAAAGAGGTTGTGAAACAGTTATATATTGATGGGATATGAAATTTCCTTTTTGAGCATAATAAGGCAGTATATCCTGTAGTTCCCTTTTTTGTAGGAAGTTACAAATTTTCCAGGGTAAAAAATGCAGTAGAATTTGTTAAAGAGTTAGAGTATTTTCACTTCGGTGAAATGAATTTTCATAGGAATGACCTTGAGAATAAAGTTGCAAATTATTGCACAACAACTGGAGTGCATATCAAATATATAAATTTCTGGGTTAAAGATGAATAAACCTTTCGGAATGCTCAAAACATGACAGACTCGAGGAAAAGATTCAAGCAAAAGATAGCTATTGTGGGAGGAAAAGGTAAAGCAGGTGAAAAACTCAAAAGGTAGGAAGAATATGTAGCGAAGAAAAGGAAGGAAGAAACTCATAGGTTAGCGCAAGAAGTAGATAACTGGTTGGGAGCTGAAGAAGAAGAAAAGAAAAGGGCAGTTGAAGAGGCTGCAAAGAAGATAGAGGAATAAAAGAAAAGAAAGGAGGAAGAAGAAATACTGAGAAGGAAAAAAGAAAGTGAAGGATTGAGATTAGAAGATGAAAATAAAGAAAAAGGGAAAACATAAAAGATAGCGGAAGGATTGAGAACATAAACAAAAGAAGAACAAGACCTTACTGATTGAAGACAGGCTCAGTATGATATTGACCCATTATAGCCTATTGTTCCTTCTACTAGTACAGTAGGAGAACGTTCCGTGTCAATATATGGGGTTGAGTTAATTCCTTTCATTCCCATTGAAGGGAAGGAGGTGCCATATTTTAACACTATCTTCTACGACAAGGAAAAAAAGAGGACCGAGAAGAAAGTGGACACTGGGGGTAAGCTAGGAATGATGGTGACTGATAAGATAGTGGTTCATGGTACACACAAAGATTCACGATTAATAGTGAGGGATGGGGTAGCTCTAACCCTAGCCACTAAAGATAATGTGGACATAATCATGACAGATCTAGAATAGTCTAAGAAATGGTCACACAGTTGAAATATACTTTGAAGAAAGAAAGGAGTGAAAGTCAGAGTTTGAAAAGGAAGTATGAGGATATGATTGACAAAGTTGAGGTATAAAAGGCAGAGTGTCAGACTCTACAGGAGGATAAATATGCTTTGGTAATATCTGCAGGAAATATATAAGAGGAAAACTAGGCCACCTTGGCAGAGTTTGAGAAATTGCAGCAAATATATCAGATGTTGGAAGCTAAAAGAGATAATATTAGGCTATTAGTTGAAGAGTTGAATAAGGGAAAGAGAGAGTTAGAATATAAAGTGATAGATATGGAAGTACAAAATACCACAGTAGAAGGGGAATCTAAGCTGTATGAAAGTCAGATAGTAGCCTTGGAGGAACAAAAGAATTCGCTAGCAGTTTCACTGAAGACGACTATGGAGCAGAAAGATGATGTTGAACCTTTAAAGAAGAATGCTCTTATGCTCAAGAATAAGATTCGCCAAATGAAGCTATAGATGGTTGAATAAATATTTAAGGTTCAACAAATAGACATAAGATTGGAAGAAATTGTAAGTACAACTTATTATTTTTTGGATAGGACACATGATATCTTAGAAACTCTGCAGGGAAGGATGGCATGGGTAGAAACAAATAAGGAATCTCCGACAGATATATCTGTCAAATACCTGGAGATGGTAAAGCTGGACTACGAGCTGATCGAGTTTGCTAGCAAAGCAGTGGAAGAACTAATAAAGGTAGTGAGAAAGATGAAGAATGCATGTGCTGAATTCTATAGGAGAGTGCTCCTAACTTAGAATCGATGTTAGACCTCTGCTGCAAGGAGATTAGAAGTGTTGCCGGAGCATGAGATATTTTTGAAGCAATTACAGGAACAATGCAGTGAAGATGAACAGACCATTCAACTAGTGGAGAAATTAGATGAAGAGGTGCTTAAGGATGAAATAACACATGCAACAATTATCAGTCACTTATTGGAATACCAGCTTCACTTGATTCCTGCCAGGGTAGTGGGTGTGAAAGCCCAGGCTGCTAAGCACGAAATTACCATGAGATTTCTCGAGCCTTCTGGTTTTGAGAATATAGTAGTAGATGCAAATGCATGGAGGAAGTTTATGAACGAGCAAGATGGACCCTCTTAGTTGGACTGTATAGCAATTTTGATAAATGATGTAATATATTGTATTTATCTTTTTGAATTCACAAGATAAAAGACAAAATTTTGTAAAGGAAAGGTTAGGGGAAGCCCAAAAGGCAACGGGGGCATCCCAAGAGTATTTGCTTTTTGTTTAAATATAGGAAATATTTATGTATCAATGGACCTTTTTTTCAGACTATCTTCGTGCGAGATTATTGTAAGAAGGACTGTTTCATTTTATAATAAAGAGTTATATTTTTCGGCTGGAGAAAGCACTGCGGGGTTTCAAATGCTTGACATGGACTGGTTGAATGTGAACTATTTCTGTTTCAGCTTGTTTCCATGAATTGTGAGATTGTTCTAACTTATGAATTCTTTCATGTTATGAATGTGCTCCTGTTTATTTCTACGAAATTTCCACAATCATACTTGAGTAATGAATGTTTTAATTAACAATGAGCTATCTCTTTGTTTATTTTTCTATTGACATGCATATATTCAGAAATATTAACAACTATCTGTAGTTTTCTTTATGCGTGTTATATGATAAATTACTAAAAATTAATCATAGTATTTCTCCCTAGGGATAGGTTAGAGAGTTTTAGTTAGTTTCCTTTGTTTATGATTTATAAGTGAGAAAGGTAAGACGAGAGGTAAGAACCTACACATCACATTGTGACACTCCTCATTTTCTCTATCAATTGCATTTAGCTAGGCACTTGCATATCATACCTAAACATAAAACTAAAAAATACACCTAAATGGTGTACCGGGCCACAACCGGTAAAATAATATTTAACCGTTACTTGACCTACGGTAGCCGGACCGTAAACGAGATGGATTCCCCATACCAAACAACAACGAGCTAATTGGGAATGTTTATTGGGGAGAATCCCTACCGTTGTTACCTGTGATTTTTCAGGCCTCAAAAGTTTTGGCGCTAGAAGGAGGGCCACCAATGCATGGCTAGACGAGGAAGTCCTATTTCTCGAGATTACTCCACCGGTGATAGTTCTGAAAATAGTTTTCCTTAGAAACCCACTCCTGAAGAAAAAGGAAAGGGGTATCTCTACCCCATTGATAATGAATTAGTTGAATATTTAAGGAGGATTACCGGGGCATATGTGAAAAAAATTGGAGGGTTACCTATTATCCTTGTTCTACCTAGAAGAGAGTATTAGAAGAAGGACTGTCCTCAATTGGAATATTTAGTGTTGGTAGAAGATCTTGACGGATTGGTAGAAACAACCTTATAAGAAGTTGTTCAACCTTTGAATTAGTTGGGGCCAGATTCACCTCACTGTTCACCTTTTTAGACCCCTGTTCACTCTCCAACTCATACTCCAATCAGAATCATGGCCAATGTGAATGCAAATCAACCACCTCCATAGCCTGCTTGGAGATCTAGATATCCTTTAAACTTGACACGTCCATTGCATGATATGCCTCAGATTTTTGACAAAATTTTACCCAAGTTTGAACCCAGTGAAGGAATTCTTGTGGATGATCACTTGCAGAGTTTTTATCTGGCTTTAGAAGGTCTACAAGCAACAGAACATGAAGATGTAGTTTTCATATTATTCCTGCATACCCTGAAAGGGAAAGCAGCTTCATGGCATTTTTCTCTACCGGAAAACTCAATAAAAAATTGGAATATTTTTGAGAGACTATTCAGAAACAAATACAGAATCCATAAAAATCATGCAATGTTAATGAAAGGATTGATTGCCTTAAAGAAAGAAAAGAAAGAAAGGGTACATAATTTTACTCAGAGGTTTGCTACCTACCTGAACAAATTCAATGTAATTGATAAATCATCTGAGCATGCTCTAATTGAGTACTATACCTCAACCCTTGGGCATGATCTATCCATGTTTTCCAAGAGATCAATTAGGCCCACTTTGGTAGATACTTATGAAGAAGCTGAGAAGGTAGAGGCATAAATGGAGAGTATATAACACTATCCTACGCAGTCAGATGAAAATACTTATGGAAACAAAAATCTTTTATTATTAACTAAGCCTAAGGATGAATGATCACAGGAGTTAGATGGGGTAGTGAAGATGATGCAAAAGTTATCAAACAGGGTGATTTATTTGGAAAAAGAAAAAGAGGATCATACACAATACAAGCCTTATTATAAAAAGAGGCAAGACAACAGTCAGCCCAAACCTCCCCCACACAGTCGCTCAGCCATGAATTTGACGGATGTAGGAATGGATAATTTTTGTACATTCCATCAACAAACTCATTTTGATAAGAATTGCCCATAGTGGATTAATTCTATGACATTAGTAATGAACCAATTATTGGACTCCAAGTTGACAGAAACTGAGGAAGAGAAAGGGAAAGATCACGAACCCATAGAAACACAAGACGAAGACACCTTGGTTTTATGGGACTGTGTTTCTATGTTTACCGTAGAAGATGAAGGTACCCCTGATGAAGAAGAAATATCGGAGACAAATGTTACAACAAGAAGTCAGAATCTATTAAAAGAAGATAACTTGATACTTCCCAAACTTACGAAACTTCAAGAGAACATGAAGAAAATGAAGAATAATTCCCCAATGGTTAACATACCTGAGTTTGTCATTTCAGGCAAGAGCCCCAAAAATGTCAATATGCCTATAAATCCTACTGAAAATAAAGCTAAAAATTTCAAGAAAACTTTGACTGAGCATGATATGGGACATGACATTGTTGAAGACATTAAAAAGGCTAAAGCAAATATCTCATCATTTGAGATGTGCAATCTACCTCAGCAAAAGGAAAAGCTCTTAAAAGCACTTGAGACACCCGAGAAGGAGCCTCAGAGTGACAACCAACCTGAGGAAGAGATTGGTTAAACAACTTTAGGAGGAAAGTCTAAGTATAGAACTTCAACTTTTCTTCTTACTTTTGAGATTTTCAATTACAATGTGCATAATTGTTTGGTGGAATTAGGAGCTTCAGTAAATGTCATGCCACTCTTAGTCTACAAGCAAATAAATGGTCAACCTAAACCAACTACAGGCCAATTTCTTCAATTAGACATAACATCAGTAAAAGTGATTGGAGAAATGGAATATGTCTTGATCCGTTTGTTCGCTGATGAGAGCGTATGTGAGTACATAGACATTGTTGTAGCAGATATCTCAGATGCTTATGGTTTGGTTTTGGGATTGGTCAGCAAAATTATAAGGATATTTTGCATCATATTGATCGCATATGTGGTTTCCCTATAAAGGATGTCAAAACCAAATAAAGGTGTTGATAGAACCTCAAATGAAGTATAATATGACTCTATTGGAAGGAAAAAATGAGCCAGTAAACTCTGTGTTGGGAAATTATTTTCTTGAACTGGAACCGGGAAATTGCCAAGCTGAAGAAGCCAGCAGTATACCTTATATCCATCTCAGTCTCCTTCGATTCTCACGGGTTGATAATATTGATTGTAACATAGTAGATTTAGTTCCAGATGTAGTTAGTAATTCGATTTTAGTAGGAGTAGAAAGTTTTTGGATTCTTTATTTCGATGGTTCTAAAACATTGGAAGGATCAGGATTTGGCTGTGTCCTAATTGATTCAGGAAAAAATAAACATTTTCTTTCATGTTGATTAGAATTCGAATGCACAAATAACACAGTCGAATACAGAGCATTAGTTTAGGGACTTAAAAAAGTGAGAATTAAAAGTAAAAAATATGAAAGAGTATGGAGATTCTGAAATCGTTGTTAAACAAATTTGGAACAAAATTCACTGCATATCACCGCATTCGAAGGCTTACCAACATGAAGTATAGGATTTATTGATAAATTTTCATGCATTAAATATTTCTTCAATTCCTAGAGCAAAAAATGCAGCAGCTGATTTGTTATCTACATCAGCTGCAAGGTTGGTACCTACGAATAATAGATGTTTGATTGAATTGCTTTCAGGTCTTCTGTTCCAGATAACATCACTAATATGAGGGTGTTCGATGATGATCAACAAATATTGGAATTCTTAACAAATAATGATACATTTAAAGGAGCCATAATAGATGACGAAGAACATCAAGCAAAATTATAGTATAGAAATTTCATTCTGAAAGGAGTTAGAACTTTGGAACAGATGTTTGATTTAGACAACAATTTCAGAAAGCCAGCGAATGTCAAGACTCATACCTCATCTTTACAATTTGAGCTGATAAATCTAGGGACAGAAGTTGAACTCGAATATGTGAATTTGGGGAAGTGTTGTTCACCTGGTGAGAGGAGTAAATTCATCATCTTATTCAGACAATATAAGGATGTATTTTCTTGGACTTACAAAAACCTAAATATGTATGACACTAAAATTATACAACATGTGATTCCAATCAAGGTTGGAGTCAAACTTTATCAGCAGCCTCTGAGAAGAATGCATCCAAAGCTAGAACCCTAATTCAAAGTGAAGTGAAAAAGCTGCTAGATGCTAAAATCATATTTAAAGTTAGACATTCAGAATGGGTCTCTAATTTGGTGCCGGTGCAGAAAAAGTCTGGAGAGATCAAACTTTGCGTAGATTTCAGAAATCTTAATCGTGCATCAGATAAAGATAATTATCCTGTCCCACCCATGGAACAAATACTACAAATGGTCTCAGTTTCCGAACTATTCTCTCTATTAGATGGATTCTCCGGTTATAATCAAGAATTAGTAGTAGAAGAGGATAGGCTGAAGACCACTTTCAGAACCAAGTGGAGAAGAAGAAGAATGCATTCAACAATATCAAGACATCTATTTCTCATGCACCATCACTCAAAAGTCCAAATTTTGAAAGGGATTTTATACTGTACACTTTCACTTTTGATGATTCATTAGCAGCGGTGCTTACATAGAAGGAGGATGGGGGAGATGAGTACCCCATTTCATTTATGAGCACTGGTTTGCAAGGGGATGAATTGAACTATCCCGTGGTTGATAAACAATATTATGCAATTTTTAAGGCGATAAAGCAATTCAGGCCATACATACTTGAGAATCGCACCAAAGTAATAGTCCCACACCTAGCAGTACGATCCCTTTTTGTACAAAAATAACTGGGAGAAAGAAGAGGTAATTGGGTGACTGCTTTGCAAGAGTACGATCCTGAATTTAATCCAGCAACCATAATTAAAGAACAAGGACTCTGTAAGATGATGGCTGAGGGTCAAAAAAATGAAGATAGCAGTTGGGATAATGAAGCTGAATTACACATGGTGGATGTATGTCCTCTATTCACAGCTCCAGAATCCTGGTATCGGGATTAGGTCCATTATCTTCAAGAAGGATATTTGTCAGAACATTGGAGCCCCAAGAAAAGAAGGGAATTACATCTGAAATCAGCCTTATATCAAATTATTGATGGAGTGTTATTTGGTAAGAACTACGATAGAGTCTTTCTAAGATGCAAAGAAGGTTGTAGCATAATTACATGACGGACCCGTTGGAGGTCACTTTTCAGGGGACACAACAACACACAAGATTTTTAAAGCTGGATATTATTGGCCAACATTGTTTAAAGATGCTCATACTCATGTTCAAAAGTGTGATACTTGCCAAAGGTGCGTTGGGAGACAAGACAAAGCAGCAAGACCATTGAAACCAGTGATTATCTCAGAACCATTCGAACAATGGGAAATCGAAATGATCACAGAAATCAATCCAAATTCCTCATTGTAGCATAAGTACATTCTGACGACAACTGATTATTTCACTATATGGGTAGAGGCCATTCCATTACGAAAAGTAAATGAGGATACAGTTATGGATTTCTTGCAGAACCACATTATGACCAGGTTCGAGGTTCCAATTTCTCTAGTTTTTGATAATGCTTCATATATTTAATCTATTAAATTAACTGCATTTGCTAATGAAAGAGGAATTAAGCTACACTATTCTGCAAACTACTACCCACAAGGAAATGGCTTGGTAGAATCCACAAATAAAAATCTGATTAGAATTTTAAAGAAAACAGTGATAGAAAATCAAAGGAGCTAGCATCTAGCTTTACCTAATGCACTTTGGGCCGATAGAGTCACACCAAAGAACTCCTTAGGTGTGTCACCCTACACTCTTGTCTATGGGAAAGAAATTGTCCTCCCTCTTAACATTCTATTGCCATCTTCTAGACTATCCCAAGACTCTAGGGGTAATGATAATGAGATTCTACAAATCTGAATTTATAATTTGCTGAAGTCAGAAGAATGTAGGTCCAAAGCCCATGAAATGTTTAAGCATCAACAAGAAATGGTAAAGAGGTGGTTTGACAAACACAAAGCTGGGAACAAGGAATTCGAGGTAGGTGATTTGGTTCTTAAGTGGGATCACCCGCATGATGAGAAGGGAAGCACACTAAGTTTCAGCAACTATGGATAGGCCCTTTTCAGATTACAGCAAAGATAGGCCCCTCAAATTACAAACTACAAGACTTACAGGGGTGGGAGGATAACTTACCAATAAATGGTTTAGTTCTCAAGCCTTATTTTTCTTAATGATTTTGATTTTGTTTTCTTGTACATAAATAATTGGTTTGATTTGTTTGTTTACTTTAGATTATTTTTAGTTGTTTTGCTTTTACTTGCTCAGAATTTTGATTGCTTGTAAATATTGGTTTGTTTAAATAAATTAGCACAACTTTTGGTCTTTGGAGTTCATCAGAGTTCTAGATAAACTGAAATCTTTGATCAAAGACTGCCTTCTATGTACTCATATAGTGTTTAAATATTCTTCCAGCCTTATTTTTCTTAATGATTTTGATTTTGTTTTCTTGTACATAAATAATTGGTTTGATTTGTTTGTTTACTTTAGATTAGTTTTAGTTGTTTTTCTTTTACTTGCTCAGAATTTTGATTGCTTGTAAATATTGGTTTGTTTAAATAAATTAGCACAGCTTTTGGTCTTTGGAGTTCATCAGAGTTCTGGATAAACTGAAATCTTTGATCAAATACTGCCTTCTATGTACTCATATAGTGTTTAAATATTCTTCAAGACTAGTAGATTTTCTAAATGGATTTGAAGTCCTGCTTAATCCCTTTAAAATAACTAAGGATAGAAAAGTCTAGAGTACTATTTTGAGGCTCCATTCATCTCACACTAAAAGCTGTCTTGGGGGGTAACAACAAAAGACCCATGGAAAGGAAGCAAGGTAAACAATGTATTATATTTAAATGATCCCATGCCATAAATTGAAAGCCAAAAGGCTAACGAGGGTCAAAATCTCCTAAAAGGAAAATATGTATCAAAAACACATGCTGAACCACATCAGTATGAATGAGATTGTTAAATTTCTTCTCCGTCCGTGAGTTAAAATTAAAATATCTCTCACATAAAAGGACACTATGGATAGAGGAGCCTGGATTAAAATTCAGAAAGAAAGCAATCAGGGAGGACTTGAAAGGAAAAAAGTCCAGAAACACCAAAAGGTGCAAATTGGCATGGGAATGAGGAACAAACAGATATATCTGTTTACCATATGTTATGATCTTGTGGTGTCTACGTCGAAAGCTACCCAAAGGCAGAGGTATAATAAAAATCATATCTTCAGCCTCAGAAGAGTTATCCAGACTTTGAAATCCTGGTTTCCATTCTCAAACTTGGACTATCATCAATGATTAAAGTTCATAAATATTGCATTCTAGGAATCCATATATCTTGAAGAAATCTAATAAAATGATGTCACTGAAACAATCTGCTGTCTCAAAGGTCAAGTTGTCCAGAGATCTGTGTCTGCGAGGTAGTTGCCAATTGTTGCAGCTGCAACTATTTCCCCAATTTTTTTTTATTTTTAGTATCTAGATGGCCTAAGAATTTTTTATTTCTACCAAGGTTTTCCCAGGGCTAGTTTTTTCTTTAAAAAAACTAAGTCTTTTTGTTTTCCCATATCGGATGCTTAGTTGACTAGCCTTCTAATACAATGGATGCATAGTCCGCTAGCTTTCCGATGTGTTTATCAGAAGCCTCTCGAAGTCTGATCCACTGTATCGAGAGTCAGTTCCTCTAGGGCCTCGGAGACAGTGTGCCGATGTTTCGACAGTTTAGTCTAAAGAAAATTTGATGAATCGGGTCTTCGTTTGACTATCTTTTTCCGATATCCAGTTAAGTTGGAAATCTCGATTTCGTTTGTGTTTTTTGGAATGAACCAAAGGATTTAGTGTTTCTATCATCTAATGTTGTGGAGTTTTATCTTCATGATGTTCCCGTCGATACCAAAAGCGCTAGTGCTTCCAAATTTCGATGTCACTTTCCTGTCTGATGTACCCGGTAAATAGAGATGTTTCCATCCGACATTGCAGATTCTTTCAAGGTTATAGCTCTGAAGGTGAGTTAAAATTATTTTTCCTGCTAGGTTTAGTTATCCCTCCCAGTCGAAGTGTATAAATCCTTAGAGCTCATATCACTTATCATTTTCACGGTGGTAGCTATCCTGTCGTTTGTTCGTAGTTATCAAACTCCTATACATTTTATTTGCCCATGGAAGACGTCGTTTGTCCAGGTTTCCTGCCATTTCATTTCCAGGTAGGATTCACTCATGTATATTGTTTTATGCTTAGTTTTTTTTGTTTTAAACCGCCTGGGTGGATGGGGTTAGGTTTTCAGCAGGAAGGTTGGGTATTTATGCAAAAAATTGTGTTTTCCACTGTAGATTTTTCCTTTACCGAGGGTTCACCCGTTTTGTTGTGAGCATTTCATTCTGGCCGATTATATTTTTCCACCCAGCCTCTGTGCAGCCATGAGTGCACTATTGACAGTTGTGTGGAAGGTTAGGGAATGGTGCAAACAAGTGTTTCCCTGTCTGCACCTTCCTGTTCATTATGGCATCGGTTTAAAGCCTAATCCACATGGATGGATGTTTCCATGGGATGCCGGAGGGCCACATGACTAATAGGGGTTTTAGGATTTTGTTTTCAACAAATGGTGGTGTAAGTTTTTAGTCAAGAGTCACCTATAGGAGTTTATAGAGGCTTAGAGAGGTTAGGGTTTGAGCTAGCAGAGGTTTAGCATATTTGGGGTAGAGGGATATTTGCAGGTTTCCTTTGTTTAGAGTATCTCATTCAGAAGAAATTTGGGTGTAAATAATATTTTCAGTTTGCATATTGATGGAATGGTAATTTTTGGTTGTTTTATTGTTTTCTCACTACACATATTGTTAGAGTTAAATAGACTAAAATCATGTTGTATAATTGTCACAAGCTAATTATCAACAACAATATGCCATGAAAACAGAAGAAGAAGGCCCAAGCAGCCGAAGAGGAACTTGAAGTGGAGGTGATAAACAAAGTGGAAGTTATTGATGAAGATACTAAAGCTATTACTGGAGTGGAGCTAGAGTATAAATGGGGAGAGGTATATAGTATGATTTCAAGCCAGAGTGTTCTAGATGCTGGTTTTGAAGATATTCCCATATATGCAAATATTGAGAAATCATCCCTTATGAAAGTGGATACTAGACCTAAGATTTTCCCATTTTCATAAGTGATAGGTTGGATTCTGCCTAGGGCAGATGTAACAAGGATGATACTAGAAAATACTGAGAAATAGGGTTATGCCGCATACAACCCTGCTTATGTGTCTATGGCTTACAATTTACCAACACCCCAAACCTACTTGACTGAAAGTTGGTTAAAGGAGCTAAAGCTAGATATGGTGGATACCGTGAAGAAAATGATGATCCCGGGTAGAAATTTCCAGACAAGACCTTCTGGAGAGTACGAGACATCAACTCTCCGCACTCCATACATAATCACTACTTTGATGATGAACATAATTTTTGGGAGGGAAAATGGAAGAAGTTTCAAAAAGGTTGGGTATCGGTTATATTCTTTGTTGCTACCCAAGGAATAGTATTTAACTCGGCAAGTATAGTGTCCAACAGTCTGTCAGCTTGTATAAGTTGCGGCATTGGGAGGAGTGTCATAGAAGAAGTCATAATTTTACATGAGTTCTATTTTGATTGATTTCATTCTATGCACTCAGCCTTTCCCGGCATTAAAGTGCTAATGGGATAAAGACTGGGCCCCTGTGTATGCTGCTTACAAGTTGTTCTGGGCCCACAAATATTACAACTATTACAAGGAGATCTGTGAGAACTTCATCATGCCATTGTATACATTAATATTCTTGGCCGAATGCAATTCTATGCCAGAAGAAGCTTTAAAAATTGTAAAGGAACACATAAGCTATTATCTGACAAAAGAAGGATTATATTTAAGAATGTATGGTGGTTCGAGAGCCCCTTCTCTTCTACCGAAGTATGCCGCAGACTATGTAATCCATAAATATTCCGTGAGACAGTTATATATTGATGGGATAGGAAATTTCCTTTTTGAGCAGAAGAAGGCAGCATATCTTGCAATTCCCTTTTTTGTAGGAAGTTACAAAATTTCCAGGGTAAAAAATGCAATAGAATTTGTTAAAGAGTTAGAGTATTTTCACTTCGGTGAAATGAATTTTCATAGGAATGACTTTGAGAATAAAGTTGCAAATTATTGCATAGCAGCTGAAGTGCATTTCAAATATACAAATTTCTCAGATAAAGATGAAGAAACCTTTCGGAATGCTCAAAACATGACAGCCTCAAGGAAAAGATTCAAACAGAAGATTGCTACGGTGGCAGGAAAAGGTAAAGAAATAGACAAAATCAAACGGCAGGAAGAAGATGTAGCCAAGAAAAGGCAGGAAGAAGCTCATAGGTTAGCGCAAGAAGCAGAGAACTGGTTGCGAGCTGAAGAAGAAGAAAAGAAAAGGGAAACTGAAGAGGCTGCAAAGAAGATAGAGGAAGAAAAGAAAAGAAAGGATGAATAAGAAATACTAAGAAGGTAGAAAGAAAGTGAAGGATTGAGATTAGAATATGCAAATAAAGAAAAGGGCAAATAGAAAAGATAACGGAAGGATCAAGAATAGAAACACAAGAAGAACAAGACCTTACTGATCGAAGATAGGCTCAGTTTGATATTCACCCATTAGAGACTGTTGTTCCTTCTATTAGTATAATAGGAGAAGGTTCAATTTCAATATCTAGGGTTGAGTTAATTCCTTTCATTCCCACTGAAGGGGAGGAGGTGCCAGATTTTAACACTATCTTCTACGACAAGAAAAAAAAGAGGATTGTCAAACAAATCGAGAAGAAAGTGGACACTAGGGGTAAGCCAGGAGTGATGGTGACTGATAAGACAGTGGTTCATGTTACACACAAAGATCCATGATTAATAGCGAGGGATAGGGTAGCTCTAACCCTAGCCACTGAAGATAATGTGGACATAATCATGATAGATCTAGAACAGTCTCATAAAAGGGTCACACATTTGAAAGACACTTTGAAGAAAGAAAGGAGTGAAAGTCATAGTTTGAAAGGAAGTATGAGGATATGATCAGTGAATTTCAGGTATCAAAGGCATAGTTTCAGACTCTACAGGTGGATAAATATGCTTTGGTAATATTTGCAGGAAATATAGAAAAGGAAAACCAGGCCACCTTGGCAGAGTTTGAGAAATTGCAGCAAAGATATCAGATGTTGGAAGCCGAAAGAGATAATCTTAGGCTATTAGTTGAAGAGTTGAATAAGGGAAAGAGAGAGTTAGAAGGTAAAGTGACAGAGATGGAAGTAAAAAATACCACAAAATAAGGGAAATCTAAGCTGTATGAAAGTTAGATAGTAGCCTTGGAGGACCAAAAGAATTCGCTAGCAGTTTCACTGAATATGGCTATGGAGTAGAAAGCTGATGTTGAACCTTTAAAGAAGCATGCTCTTATGCTCAGGAATAAGATTCACCAAATGCAGCTGCAGGTGGTTAACGAAAGATTTAAGGTTCAATAGATAGACATAATATTGGAATAAATTGTAAGTACAACTTCTTATTTTTTGGATAGGACACAGGATATCTTAGAAACTATGTAGGGAAGGATGGCATGGGTAGAAACAAATAAGGAATCTCCCATAGATATATCTGTCAAATACCTGGAGACGATAAAGCTGGAATACGAGCTAATCGAGTTTGCTAGCAAAGCAACTGAAGAACTAATAAAGGCAGTGAGAAAGATGAAGAATGCCTATGATGAATTCTACAAGAGAGTGATCCTAACTTACAATCGATGTCAGACCTCTACTACAAGGATATTAGAAGTGTTGCAGGAGCATGAGATATTTTTGAAGAAATTACAGGAACAATGCAGCGAAGACGAACGGACCATTCAACTAGTGGAGAAATTAGATGAAGAGGTGCTTAAGGATGAAATAGCACATGCAGCAGTTAGCATTCACTTAATGGAAGACCAGCTTCGCTTGATTCCTTCCAGGGTATTGGGTGTGAAATCCCAAGCTGCTAAGCACGAAATTACCATCAGATTTCTTGAACCTTCTGGTTTTGAGAATATAGCAGTAGATGCAAATGCATGGAGGAAGTTTATGAATGAGAAAGATGGACCCTCTTAGTTGGAATGTCTAGCATTTTTTATAAATGATGTAATATATTGTATTTATCATTTTGAATTCACAAGCTAAAAGACAAAATTTTGTAAAGGAAAGGTTAGGGGAAACCCAAAAGGCAACGGGGGAAGCCCAAGAGTTTTTCCTTTTTTCTATAAATATAGGCAAGATTTATGTATCAATGGACCTTTTTTCAGACTATCTTTGTGCAATATTATTATAAGAAGGACTATTTCATCTTATAATAAAGAGTTATATTTTTTAGCTGGAGAAAGCACTATGGGGTTTCAAATGCTTGACATGGACTGGTTGGATGTGAACTATTTTTGTTTCAGCTTGTTTCAATGAACTGTGAGATTGTTCTAACTTATGAATTATTTCATGTTATGAATGTGCTCTTGTTTATTTCTGTGAAATTTCCACAATCATACTTGAGTAATGAATGTTTTAATTAACAATGAGCTATCTCTTTGTTTATCTGTCTATTGATATGCATGTATTCAGAAATATTAACAGCTATCTGTAGTGTTCTTTATGCATGTTATACAATACATTACTCAACATTAATCACAATATTGCTCCTTAGGGATAGGTTAGATAGTTTTAGTTAGTTTCCTTTGTTTATGATTTAGAAGCGAGAGAGGTAAGACAAGAGGTAAGAACCTGTGCATCACATTGTGACACTCCTCATTTTCTCTATCAATTAAATTTATCTAGGCACTTGCATATCATACCTAAACATAAAACTAAAAAATACACCTAAACAGTGGACCGGGCTGCAACCAGTAAAATAAGCTTTAACCATTACTTGACCTACGGTAGCCAGACCATAAACTAGATGAATTCCCCATACCAAACAATAATGAGCTAATTGGGAATGTTTATTGGGGAGAATCCCTACTGTTTTTACCTACGATTTTCCAGGCCTCAACATTTCTAAAGATGCACAGAAGAGTAGAACAATGGTACCATCATGCACAAGCTCTTTGATGTAGTGCATATGGATCTTAATGTGCTTGGTTTGATGTCTCTGAAATGGATCATTTCATATTCAAATGGTGCTCTAATTATCATAGTAGATAATAGTTGAAAAATTTGATTTGAAGCCACATTCTCCAAGTATCCCCTGCAACCATAAACATTGAGTTGTTGCATTTACAACTCTTCTATACTTTGCTTCTGTAGATGAGAGTGCTATGGAATTCTGCTTCTTGCTTGACCGACTGATTGGTCCTTCTGCAAGCATGAACACATATCTTGTTGTAGAGTTTTGATCTGTGTTGTCACCTACCCAATCAGTGTTAGTAAATCCAATCAAATCAAGATCATATTTTGCTTTGTAGAATATCCCATGAGTTCTTGTTCCTTGAACAAAGTTTAGGATCCTCTTGGCTGCTCTCCAGTGGATATCATGAGGCTGATCCATGTATCTCAAAGCCATACTAACTGCATAAGATAAATCAGGTCAAGTGTGTGTAATATAAAGCAAACACCCAATCAACTGCCTATATAGTGTATTATTTACCATAGGAGAAGAACTTGCTTCTTCAAGCTTAACTCCTAAAAGGAATGGAGTCTTGCTTGGCTTGCAATATTTCATGTTGAACTTGATGAGAAAATATAAATCATACTTGGAATGATGTAATTTGATTCCATGTGGGTATTGAGCAATTTCGAGACCCAAGAATTGGTTCAACAATCCCAAATTTGTCATGGAAAATGCATGCTTCATTGCATCCTTCAAGGAGGCAATCTCTTTCTTTGAAATTCTTGTAATAAGTAGGTCATCCACATATAAAACAATAATCATCAAAGAACCATGAATCATCTTCAAATAAACATTTGGATAAGACTTTCATTGAAAAAAACTCAATGACAGCAGAAATCCATCAATTTTGGCATACCAAGCCCTGGGGGCTTGCTTGAGCCCATACAATGATTTATTTAACCTGCACACTAAATATGGATTAGACACAAAACCTTCAGGTTGCTACATGTAAATCTCTTTAGTGAGATCTCCATTTAGGAAAGCACACTTCACATCCATGTGATGTACTTCACACTACTTCGAAGCTGCAATGGCTAGAGCTAGCCTTATGGAGTCCATATTTTCCACTGGTGCAAAGGTTTCATTGGAGTTAATACCATGTACTTGTGACTAGCCATTGGCTACCAATATTTCATTATATTTTGAAGGTGAACCATTAGCAGCAAATGTAGTCTTGAAGACCCACTTACACTGAACTAGCTTCCTCCATGGGGAAAGATCAACCAGTTCCCAAGTGATGTTCTTCTGGAGCGAGCTGAATTCTTCTTTCATGGTTGTTTTCTATATTGGATCATGTGCTGCATATTCATATGTATTTGGATCTAATTCAACCATCAGATATCACTTCTCAGCAAATAGAGGATCTTTCACACAAAGGGCACTCTCAAATTGAGACATAGTCCTCCTAGTGTCATTAGGATTTCCAGCTAGTTCCCAAGCTGCATGAATGGTCTTTGCTGCCAATTTTGGTCTTGTAGGACTATTAGGATATGAAATTAAATCATCATTATCAGACATATCAGAATAAACAAACTCATTAGTCTCTTCACTTATAATCAATGGTTTTGGTGATGAAGAGGACTCTCCAACTTCAACTGCTACTAAAGGATCTTCTTCGAAATGAACACTTATTTTAATTAAATATTTGTTAGTTCTCAAGTTGATCAACTTGTACCCTTTTTAATCTTTATAATACCCAAAAATAGGCACTCTTGGATTTGGTGTTGCAAAGGCTTCCTCTTTTCAGTTGGAATTCTAGCCCAAGGCTTTGAGCCAAAAATCCTAAAATGGGTCACATCTTGCTTGTGCCCACTCCAAGATTTTAAAGGAGTAATATCATCAAGATGCTTATGAGGCACCCTGTTCTAGATGTAGGATGCACAATTTATAGCCTCGGCCCAAAACTTTGGTGGCAAAGTCTTAGCCTCCATCATGTAGGTTTCCATCTCTTTCAGTGATCTATTCTTTCTCTTAGCAACACCATTTTGCTGTGGTGTGTAAGGGATCAAATGATGCATTTGGATAACTGCATCTTTGCAATACTGAATGAAATCATACATGACATATTCACCACCATTTTCAGATCTGAGGATCTTGAGTCTCCTCCTAGACTGGTTCTCAAGCAAGGCTCGAAATACCTTGAAGAGGTCAAAAAATTCAAACTTGTGCTTTAGGAAATAGACCCAACAAAACCTGGAAAAGTCATATATGAAAGTAAGTGCATATTTTTCTTGACTCATGGACATATGAGGTAATGGACCAGAAATGTCACTGTGGATCAACTAAAGAGGTGTAGAGGTTCTCTCATGACTAGCTCTCTGATATTTGTGCTCTGGGTGTTTTCCTAGGATACAACCTTGACAGACTCCCTTAGAAAACTTGATCTTTGGTAACCCTATGAACATATATTTTTCACTCAATTTAGAAAGATACTTATAGTTGAGATGGCCAAATATTTCATGCCAAAGCTTGCTTTCTTCATTAGCATGAGTCAGAAGAGCAGAGGGGTTTGAGTAGGGTAGAAAATGGGAAAACTTGTATGCCTTCGAAGTGTGATCAACAACACCTTTTTCTATGAATTTACCATTTGAAATCTCAGTGATTTCAACATCATCAGTGGAGAAGATGACCTTCTTTGGAGACCCAATGTGAGTCATATGATACACTGACAAGAGATTAGAGGCAATACCTAGAACATACAACACATTATTGAAATTACCATGGTCAAGATCAATCGTACCCTTCCCCAAACTGTCAGTGAGAGAGTCATCTCCCAAAAATATTGGTGGACCTTTTGACATTTCAAGAGAGGAGAATGGCTCCCTTGTCGAAACCATATGGATGGAAGCTCCAAAATCAATGATGAAGCTAGGTGAGCTTGATGTGCCAACAACCAAGGCATGTACTATCTCTCTATCTTCTAAATTTGATCCTCCTTCCCTCTTATTTGAGCAATCAGGAAGGGAGATATTAGTATTCTCTAGGATTTGGGTCAACATGTCAATTTTCTTCTTCATACAAGAGCTCTCAAGATGATATCCCTTACTGTAGTATGCGCACTTGCTCATTTCTCCTTTATTCTTCTTCTTCTGGGTTCTTCTTAGAGCCTTGGGGATCCTCTTGAGACTTTGACTTGTCTCTCTTTTGCTCAGGTGAATTTTTATCTTTTTTCTTTCCTTTTGAATCTACCCTTGAATGTCCATCAACAAAATCTTGGTCTTTGGAAGGTTTGATGGTGCCCATCATCACCAACTTATCTTGCTCTTGGGTAAGGGATTCCATGAACTCTGCAAGCTTAGGAATATTCCAGGCTCATGATGTCAACTTGGTTGCATGGAAGGTCGAAAAAAATAGAGTATTTAGGACCAAGCTTAGAAATTATGGCCAATACTAGTTGCTCTTCCTTCTTTTCGATCCCACACTCTTTTAGCTGCAAAACGAGGGCCTTAAACTTGGAAAAGTAGAGTTGCAATGATTCAAAGCTACTAGGACTCAAGGAGATCAATTGATTCTCAATTTGATGTCCTCTAATCTCATCTATATTTCCAAAAATATCTACAATATTCTCCCAAACCTCATTAGGTGATGTCAATCCATCAAGATGGAAGAGGAGGTCTCTTGAAATGCTCAGACACAAAATACCATAGGCCTCATCCCTCCTGTTGTGCCATTTAATTTTCTCTGCAGCTGCATTGGGCTCTGCCTCAATTGCCATGGTAACCTTGTAGAGACCTTTCTCTCTCAACAATATCTCCATCTCAACTTTCCACTCAAATAAATTGAATGGAGTCAAGATTATCTTCTGAGATTGGTCCATAGCTCTGCAACTATGCCCTCCAGTCAGGAGAATGCGCTCCCAGTCAAGATTTAAAACCCAAAATTGAAATATGGAAGGAGAGAAATTGATCTGCAAAGGATATTATACCATGTGGAAATTGAACCCAAGTGATAGAACAATTACACTCACAAAATTGCTAATCAAACATGCAAAATTCACACCAAAGGAGACTGAAATTGGAGCATAACACTAATCTGTATTGAGTAAGTGTAAAATATCCAACCTTATGAAGTAATAGGCTGCTCAAATATATAATTAAATGAGTGTTTCTAAATCATAAGGATTCTATTCGAATTGGTAAAAAAACAAGCTTACCAAAACTAGTCAAATCCCCCATAGGTGCATAAAGCAGTTTCGAAATCTATGAAGATGCTCACGAATTTGATAAATAAAGTGGGAAATATAAAGAGTGATGGAAAGACAACTCATTCATTATTTTAATTGGAGAAAAATATGGAGGATGATGTGGGAAAAAAACAAGGTAGTTACACCTAGACTAGCTTTTCCTTTTTCCTTAAAATTGCTGTAAAACAAGGCAACTTTCAGAAAAAGAAGAATTGTGCTTTAGTAATTAGGAATAAAATAAAACTTGCTAAAATTGGTTTCTAGGATGTTTCCCAAGTGCCCCATGACCCAATTTTAGGATGTGTTGACTTCTTGGACATGTGGAAGACAACTAGCATAGAATGGAATCTAGGAATCTAGGTAATCAGACAAAAATGATTAATTAATGTCAAATGTAGGTAAATATGGGTTGATTATTCTAACAAGGTTGTTAATATGACTTTATTTGCTTATAATTTTTTTATATATTAGATATTCCCAAGAATAAGTAATCCCATTAATCATGGAAACTAATCGTTCAAAGGCCATTAGTGTTAAGGGATCCCCTATATATACCCAAGAAGAAAATAGGAATAAGGGTTTGAAAATTCCTCTAGTGACTTGAAAATTATGATGGATGAAAGGCTATCTCTCATATAAAAAGTGTTGATAAAAAAGTGTTATTACAACTAGATGTACCAACCAGGTTGTTGAAGGATCACTAGACAAGGTTATTGCTCAGATTTGTTCACAAAAACTCGTAAGCCATATAAATAAGGTGTTGATAAAAAAATTGTATTACAACCAAGTGTACGAACTAGACCATTGAAGGGTTATTTGAAAGGGTTACTAAGATCTATTCACAAATTTTCACCTAAAAATTGATCTATAAGCTATTTATTTTATATCAATAAAAGTGAGTTTACAATTCACACTACAAAATAAATAACTCAGAGATATTTTTTGTGCAAATTTTTGTGAATAGAAGTAAACTTGGTTATGGATTATGGTTTCCTCAGAACATGCCATGTAAACTTGGAGAGGCTTCATTTAGGGTAAGGAGAAACTCGTGTCCAAAAAACACACCAATACTTAGGGATGAGGTTTTACTCCTTAAGAAACCTAGCTGATATGATGTTTGGATCCTGAGAGAATTCAAGGAGAGAAGATAATGAAAGCCCTTAAAAAATGAAGCATCAACCAATAGTTGCTCCAAAGAGAGACATAAATATGCAACCAAGACATAAACAATCCAAGAGATATGCAATAAGAAAGATATGGTACCCTTAGGAAAAAGAGTTGACAACTAATACATTCATATGATCATAGAAATGAGGCATGGGTTGTGTATTTATACACAACTCATGAAGTGCGGTTCCTTCCATCCCTCGTGAGAATATTATGGGCCCACATAAATGAAAAGGTTGGCCATAAGTATCTAAAATATAACAAAATAATGTTTACTAGGTTGACTCATAAGCCATAACCTAGTGATACAATTAATGAAGACACTTAGCCATAAATGACCACCGGTAAAGATTACCATCATTTCAATCTACATTGGCCTTTCACACATGTGTTACTATAGTCATGATTCACTACCTTTTTACTGTAACTAATTTCATCTTTGTTTTTTATTTACTTCAACAATGTGTGCTTGTTTTCTTGTCTAATGGATTGTCTTTGTTAGATTTATTTATTTGCCAACTTTATTTTCCTTACAATGGTTCCTTTTGCTTCAAATTATCTGTAACCTTTTTCTTGATTATGCATTCCTTTTTCTTACCCTAGATTGTGCTCATTTGACATGTATGCAGCTATTGGTTTCCTATACATGGCATGTTTCTCTTCGTGTGGGTACATAATATAACATGAAAAATTTGACATTTTATGCTTTTGTCTAATGATACTTTTTACATGGTGCTCCAATCTTGAACAATGGTTCATCCTCTCTTTCCTGTCTCTTTTTCTACCCCCACTTTAAATCAATTAATTTGATGACTCCTTTGCACTTGATTCTTTCCAACCTTGGCTTATCACATTAACCCAGAGTTTGGGTACACAGGGTACTCCCAAAAGACCGAACAACTTCAGCAACCACTTCACACAAATAGATCACAGATCGACACACCGATGTTTGTCACGTGGTTAAAACCCTCGAGAGGGAAATAGTCTATGGCCCCAGCTAAATAGCTACTTGGAGAAATTTATTATGAAAAATAAAGAAAGTTACATGAGCTTCTCATAATCGATCAACTAGCTAAGGACCCTCTATGCTCTTTAAATAGAGATCATAGACCAATCGGGTGTTAAGCCACGGATCAATGGTAGGTATGATCTAAGAGAAGTTGAACCGTTGGATCACTCTATGTATAGAACATATCATGACCGTTAGATTAGAATATTTACAAATGCATACTAATGCATACTAAAGAAACACACTTTTACCTAACGGATATATTACACAAGTTGATCTTAAATAACTCCTAAGTGTCTAAATATCCTAACATCCCCCCTTAAGAACAACTTGGGATATGATTGAAAGATTTACAAAAGTGACACTATTAGGAGAAGGAAGGAGGCATTAGAGCCTATCCCCCCTTAATGACACATTCCTAAACTCCTAACATAGACCGAAGTTTAGAAAACTTCGCTTCTATAAGAGACTTGGTGAAGATGTCTGCAACTTGATCATTTGTAGGGCAATAGAGAAATTCAATAACACTATCATGAACAAGATTTCTGATGAAGTACATGTGTAGCTCAATGTGTTTGCTGCGCTGATGTAGAACTGGATCTTTGGCAAGCTTGATGGCACTTTGATTGTCGCACCAAAGTGGAGTAGGCTGCTACTGCTTTAATACAAACTCTGAAAGGATTTGTCGAAGCCATATAGCTTCCTGACTGGCATTAACTGTGGCTCGATATTCTACTTTTGCTGAAGAAAGAGCAAGAGCTTGTTGTTTCTTACAAGCCCAAGTGACAGGTCTAGATCCCAGACTAAAAACATAACCTGCAGTAGACTTTTGATCATCAGGATCGCCTGCCCAATCTAAATCAGTGAAACCAACCAGCAAAGGTTCCCCCCCTGTACTGTAATGAATCCCAAACTGAATTGTACCTCGAATATATGGAAGTATTCTTTTTGCTGCTTTCCAGTGAATTTCATGAGGAGTTTGCATATAACAGGCAGGACGACCAACGGTAAAGGAAAGGTCAGGACGAAAATGAGTCAAGTATAAAAGACTACCAACAAGCTGATGATACAAAGTGGCATCTACTTCAGGGGAAGTACAAGTGGCAGCAAGTTTGACTCCAGACTGGAAGGGAGAAGGGGCTGGTTTACAATCTTCCATGTGGAAATGACAAACAAGGTCACAAGCATACTTAGACTGGGAAAGAAAGATTCCTTCTTTGGTTTGCAATACTTGGAGACCAAGAAAATAATGCAAATGTCCTAAGTATGACATTTCAAAATTTTGCTTAAGACTGAATTTCACATGGGTTATAAGTTTAGGGTCACTACCAGTAAGGATAAGATCATCAACATAAATAACAAGTATGATGAGATGGTTTCCTACTTTCTTGGTATAGACATTGGGGTCAGAATGACATCTAGAAAAACTAGTGTCAAGGAGAAAGCTATCCATTTTGGCATACCAAGCTCTAGGAGCTTGCTTAAGGCCATATAAGGATTTCTTAAGGAGACAAACAAGGCTAGAGTTATTTTGAACATATCCAGGAGGTTGTTCCATGTAAATTTCCTCATGTAAATCACCATGTAAGAAGGTAGACTTGACATCCATTTGATGGAATTCCCAGTTATGTAATGCTGCAAGGGAAAGAACAAGGCTGATGGAGTTCATTTTTTCTATGGGGACAAAGGTTTCATTGTATTCAATCCCTTCAACTTGGGAAAAACCTTTGGCAACTAACCTTGCCTTAAGTCTTTCAACACTTCCATCTGATGCATACTTAGTTCTGTAGACCCATTTACATTTGACAAGTTTTCTTCCTTTTGAAAGAGGAACAAGATCCCAAGTATTGTTTGCCATTAAGGAATGATATTCTTCATCCATAGCTGCATCCCAATCTAGATTTCCTAAAGCTTCTGCAAAAGTTTTTGGATCATGATTCTCAGAGACTTGAGCCAAAAGAGAAGAGGCTCGCTGAAACTGAGAATGTGTTCGATGTTGATCTCTACGATCACCGACAAGATCACTAGCTGCTTCACATGTTGAATGGACCCATCGAGAAAGTATTGGTGCTGGTGCAATTGGAGGAACATGAGAAGGCGGAGGTGGATTTTCATCCTCATTGTCATCATCAAAAATTGGAGTTGGAAACTTGTCAAGAAATTTGGAAGAAGAAGAAGAAGGCACAATCGTCAAATCAGTCTCGCAGGCCAAAGATGGCACACCCGCCAAGTTAGGCTCGCAGGCCAAGATATTTTCATCAAATTTAACATCTCTTCTAATGATTATATCATGTGAATGGGGCTGAAGAAGTCTATAACCTTTTACATCTTTAGAATATCCAACAAATATGCACTTTTCACTTTTAGGCTGCAATGCTTTCCGTTTTTCATCCGGAATGTGAGCCCATGCTTCACAACCAAACACACGAAAGTGACTTAATTCTGGTTTAATTTTACTCTATGCTTCTTTCGGTGTTATACCTTGTAAAACTTTAGTGGTTGTGTGATTAACTATGTAATTTGCACAATTTATGGCCTCAAACCAATATTGAAGACTTAGTCCCTTAGATTGGATCATACAATTAGCCATGTCTTTTAAAGTACGGTTCTTCCGTTCAAATACACCATTTTGTTGAGGTGTATATGGAACAGTGTGCTATTGTTGGATTCATTGTTCAGTGCAGAAAGTAGTGAACTTGTTGTTAACATATTCTCCTCCATTGTCATATCTTAACTTAATAATTTGATGACCATATTGTTTTTCAACAAGGGCCTTGTAGGCCAAGAACATGTTAAATACTTTGCTCTTAAGTTTTAGGAAGTAAACCCAAGTGCGGTTGGAGTAGTCATCAATGAAAGTTAAGAAATATTTGAAACCAGAAAAGGAAGCAGATGGAAGAGGACCACACAAGTCACTATGCACAAGCTCCAAAGGAACCGAGGCATGCCAAGATGCACGTTTGTCAAAACTGTCTCGATGATGTTTTTCGAGTACACAACCGGAACAAACACCATCCTTGCAAGATACCATTGGAAGACCAGTCACCATATTGTATTTACATAGTTGTTACAATGAACGATAATTTAAGTTACCAAATCGCTCATGCCAAAGTTTGCTCAAGTTATTACTATGAGCAACAAAAACTGAAGGAAAAGGTGATGACCCAAAGTTGTTAAATTTGTACAACATGGTAATATCATCAACAATTCCAGTAGCAAGGACATTTTGAGGATTTTTAAAATACTTGATTACAACTTGGTGAGGTGTAAAAGTCACAGTTTTACCTTCACTTGAATGAGTGATTTGATAGACTGATAAAAAATTGCAGGAAATTTTTGGAACACATAGTACATCACTGAAATGACCATTTTCTACTGGAACTGTTCCAGATCCTATAACACTTAGAGATCTATCATCACCAACAAATATTTGTTTGGTGTTACATTCATGCATTGTAGAAAAGATGGCTTGATCCTTATCCATATGATAAGATGCTCCAGAATCAATGAGCCATTCATTTGAAGTAGAGGAAGAAGATGCAGTATAAGAGTAACCAGAAGCACAAAGTGCATGTCCAAGAGAGTTAGATTCTGAAGATGAATCTAGGATGATGTGGTGCTTCTTCATTGCTGCTTCCAAGGCTGCCATCTTCTCAAAACATTTAGATTCATCATGATTATCTTTCCCACAAAAATTGCAATGACGCTCAGTATTCTTTCCTTTTTAATTGGATCCTTTGTCATTTTTTAAAGGAGGAGCTGACTAGGAGGGTTTGGGACCCTTGTTGTTTGTCTTATTATTGCGAAAATTCTGTTTCTTGGGAGGCTTGGACTTTTCTTTCTGTTGGGACAATAAGGATTTCCTAGATGTATCTACATTGTTAATTATTCCAAGATGAATGAGCTTATCTTGCTCTCTAATTAAGGAATCACAAAAGGATTCAAGGCTAGGCTCTTGATAGCTAGTTGCAGTCAAGGATTCTTTCATGGAGTAGAATGTAGATACAAAAACAGAATATGCAGGTCCAAGTTTTGAAAGAATATGATAAATACATTTTTTGTCTTCTTTCTTAATCTTGCATTCGACACATAATGGTCTAAGAGTTTTATATTTAGATAAATAGTCTTGAATGCATGAAAAATCATTTGGATTCAAGAAAAGAAACTCATTCTCAAGTTGATGACCCCAAATTTCATTGTGTTTACCAAACACAGATTCCAACTTTTCCCAAGCGAGATTAGGTTCATCAATTCTAGATATGTGGAATCGCAAATCAGTAGAGATTGACATCCCAATCAATCCACGAGCTTCATCACATTGATTTTCCCATTTAATTTTCTTATCATCATCAGTGGGTTCTGTTTCTTTCCCTGAGGTTATCCTGAAAAGTCCCCTATTTCGTAGAACATCCTCCATACAATATTTCCATGAGAAATAGTTAGAACTTATAAGTATAATATCACAAGGGGTGGCCATACTATAAAATAATGACTGAAAGAACATAAACTAACTGGCTGGATGCAAAGAGCTCAAAAAAATATGCCGTTTAAAAAAAAACGACACTTAAAACTGATTTCAGATGATGAAGTTATGCTTGATCAAATAAAATGTTGAAGATGTCCCCAATAGTGACATGGTAGATATTAACTTGACCAACTAAAAAAAGAAGCCCCCTCTTCCCAAGATCAACCTTTGACAATTACTTTTACAATAATTTTTTTTGAAGTGAATCACTTTTGTAGAATAAGTGATGTTCACTTTTACAATAATGTGACTTTTAAATAGTGCCGCAATAAATTAAAAGACTTAAGTGAATCACTTTTATTTCATTTTATTTATGTGAGATGCACTTTTACAATAAAGTAACTTGGAAATAGAAATTGCATGCACTAAAAAGTAGCTTGATAAGATTTGAACTCAAGACTTATCAAGGTGTAAAGCAACTTTGGACCAAGTAAGCTAAGTTTAAAAGGTACGTAAAAGTATGGAAAGAGGAATGATATATATATATATATATATACTCTTCTCTCTTGTTTTCTGTGCTTTCTTTCTTTTCCTGCAAATCACAAAAAAAACGAAAAACAAAAGCAAATTTTTTTTTTCCACACAAAGGGGTTAGATCTTAGTTAGCTTACCCAGAAAGTCTACGTTTTCAAGTTTTCTCACTGTTTCTGATTTGCCGTGATTGCACAAGGTGCATGGCAAAGAGCATACGTAGCTGAGAAGACAAGAAAAAAAAACTTTCCCTTACTGTTTCTGATTCACCGTGATCGTGCAAGGTGCACGACAAAGAGCATACGCAGCCAGGGAAAACAACAGTCCGAGACTAAAACATAAAAAGATCTAATAATAAACTGATAAAATATGAGAGATTTAAAAAAAAAACAAATCTGTCACTGTAACATTATACCTTCAGATTTGCTGAAATGGGTGTTTCTGGAGTAAATGAAAATGGTTTTCGGTGAAACAAAAAATATTTCCCAATGGAAATGGTGCTCTAGATGCAATGGTATAGATCCCATAGGACAAAAATGCATAGAAAATATAGAACTAGAAACCCTTTCAAAGTTTCGGCAACACCGGTTCCAGATCTTGATCAAAACCGAAAGCGGCTCTTCATAAAAGATTTGATACCATGTTCGGGTACACATGGTACTCCCAAAAGACTAAAAACCTTCAACAACCACTTCACACAAATAGATCATAGATCAACACACCGATGTTTGTCACGTGGTTAAAACCCTCGAGAGGGAAATACTCCACGGCCCCAGCCAAATAACTACTTGGAGCAATTTATTATGCAAAAAAAGAAAGTTACATGAGCTTCTCATAATCGATCAACTAGCCAAGGACCCTCTATGCTCTTTAAATAGAGATCATAAACCAATCAGGTGTTAAGCCACGTATCAATGGTAGGTATGATCTAAGAGAATTTGAACCGTTGGATCACTCTATGTCTAGAACATATCGTGACCATCGGATTAGAATATTTACAAATGCATACTAATGCATACTAAAGAAACACACTTTTACCTAATGGATATATTGCATAAGTTGATCTTAGCTAACTCCTAAGTGTCTAAATATCCTAACACCCAATACTAATATGAGTACTACTCTCACTCAGAAAATTCATTAGATTCGCATGGAAAGATGAAGAAAGAGTGTTATGTTGGCTATGAATACCTATTTTAATGTGCATCCCATATCCTCTTAGTAGAATGAATCTAGTGGAGGGTCCACTATGTTTGTTTAGCCTTGGTATTTTACAACAAACCCTCTTCTTGGATGGACCCATGTGTCATTTTCTTATTACATGAATCATATCCTTGTCATTTTTCCCTTTGATCTAGCCTTTTTTATTTGGATAGTATTACCCTTTGTTTCCACCAACTATTATGTGTGGTTTCACCTATACACAAGTTTCTCTTTCATTATTTCACAATTGTTTGATAGTTTCACAAGGAATAGAGAGTTGGTTGTGCATTTTTCTAGGTGAACCATTAGTCCACACCCACAACATTGAGTGTTTTTTTTCCAAAATATCTAAGTTACTAGAGTGGTGCATTGCTAAATTAATATTGGTGAATGACTAATGGTTAGGTAATGGTTCACTAGTTGTGGTTGATGAATATTGGATAACTATTTGATGGTGTAACTTTGTGGAAATGTAATCATAAATGTTTTCTTTTTTGTTTCTTACTCTGGTGGTTTAAAAATTTGATCCATCTTTGATCCACTTAGATATATTTTGTAAGCCAATGCTACAGGTTACTAGATAAACTAGCATGGCTTGTTATTTCCAAGCGTAGGAGAAGTGTGAGACACTGCCACCTTATCTCAACTTCTTCAGGATTATAAACACCCGAAGGAGAGATCCCTTATAGGGAAAAAACCTGTATACACACACAAATATGCCCAACTGGAAATGACCTTGCTATCCATATCAGTTCCTTTAATGGTGTCCAATAATAAATAAGGAAAACACATTAAGTCTGTCAGGAGCTATCTCAATTTATTACTTGTCCAATCATCAGATAACATGTATGCATATCAGTACTGTAGTCTCCATGTATTTGTTAACGCATGCAACTAATTCACATGTATATCAATATATATGTCAAATGATAATTGAAAGAGTTGACATTAATTAGGAAGCAAGTGAAATACTTTTTATACACACACAACTATCCCCTATGATATTGGTGGCCAAATAAATGCCTTTAATGGAGTCCAATAATAAATGAGGAAAACACATTAAATATGTCAGGAGCTATCTCAATTTATTACTTGTCCAATCAATAGATAACATGCGCAGGAAAGAGCTATTCTCAATTTATTATTTGTTAGCGCAAGAAACTAATTCACATGTATATCAATATATATGTCAAATGATAATTGAAAGAGCTATCATTAGTAAGGATGCGATAGGAAAATTAAGTAGCCTTGAGTGATAGTGTATTCAATACCATTCAATGTTATAATTTTAGTATAGTTGTAGGTTACTGTGCCGGTTCAATAAATCAACTTGTACTATAAATGGATGAGATCTAAAATATATTCTAAGTGCCTACACAATTATGAATCCAAGCTTGTAAATCAGCAGCATACTTTGACAATTAATATATCATGTCAAATTAGAACTTGTGCAAGAGAATTAGCATCATTTTGAACTCACCGAGATAAGAGTTGTACTTATGATTTCAACAGCCTTAATCTTCTATTTGTAATAGTGTTTTCGCAGGCATAAAATATGACATTAAAAAAATTGTAATAACCAGTCATGAGAGAGATGATACTCAACATACAAGTTCGGTATAAATAATTGCATATCAACACTAATTATATAAGGTTTAAACATGCATGAGAGTCATATAATAGAAACGATCGGCCCTAAAATTGCACTTACCACTTGTAACTGCTAATGTAGATAACAGTATTGAGTATTGGAGAAACCAACCCCAAGGAAGGATTCAAAAGCACCCAGAACAATTATCCCTTGTGATAAAGGCAATCACTTATGAAGGTCGAGTTCATTCAGCCACTCGGACTTGGGGATTGCAGCAACCCAAGCAACCCTAAACAATTAATAGTATTATGCATATATCGATGTAGCACGAAAACCGCTCCCGACTTTTAGGAAACTCGTTCCCAAAGTTCCGATATTCTAGGGCACTTGTAGGGAACTTTACTAATCTAGCAGGAACCATTCCAAATGGTTGGGAACCTATTGGGAACTTTTACCATCTAAAATCGGGAACTTCGGGACCTTTTTTTGCGCGTTTCCTTCACCAGAAATTTCCACGCATTCATGATCGCCATGTTGGTTGTTAACGCCATTCCTATTTCCTTGCAACCCTACATAAACATGGTTGACTCATAATTTTTTCTCTAGAAAACTAAGTTGCAATAAAAGTCTTTTTGG
Source organism: Pseudotsuga menziesii (assembly GCA_001517045.1). Classification (NCBI taxonomy): domain Eukaryota; kingdom Viridiplantae; phylum Streptophyta; class Pinopsida; order Pinales; family Pinaceae; genus Pseudotsuga; species Pseudotsuga menziesii. The sequence goes on along the minus strand of LPNX010101408.1, from coordinate 92,204 downwards.
TGCTACCTTGTCAAGTTGGTGCACTAATCTCTATCTACCGTTCATGCTAAAGTATTCACTCGTCCCTAGGCTGAATTGTAGTTACCACTAATCAATAATAAATATAAGTTTATTTTTTTAACTTTTTTATATATTATTAAATAAAAGAAAATACATTTATTTATTTTACTATTTACTTAATGAATAAAAATTAAACTTTTAACTAACTAGAAATGGTTAGATATTACTTTAAAACTAAATTCATATATTACATTTAAATAAAAATTATCTTGATTTGTACTTTATAATAATTTAATTTTGAATATTTATCCACCTTTGCAAATACCTTGGTATAGAGTGTTTAATAAACATATACTATTCTAATATATTTTAATCATAGTTGACACAAAATTGAAAACTTACTCTATACATATAACCACAAATATAGGGACTATAACTTCTAAAAGTCCCCACTTTAGAAAGAGTCTACCTTATATAATCAATGACATGGATGGTAATCTTGATTTTATTTCCAAAGAGGCTCTAGTTACAACCGTAATACAAGGGATAAGTTAAATCATTTGATTTGTGTTAATGTTCTTTTCTTCTCTATGTTTCTTCTGTTCTCTATGTTTTTTTAATTATTTTTAATTTATATTTTTTATATTTTTATTATTATATATTATTGACATTTCCAACCCATCATTTCCTGCAAATTTGGGGGAAACTTCTAGACATATCCGATACTTGTCCCCACGTTCCCTATGTTCTCGCATTCTGTAAACTTGTGCAACATAGGCATATATATCAATATGCATCTTAACTTAGAGAAACTGAGCTCCCAATGGGATGCTATAGGTCTCAAAAATATCTGTCCTAAGGTCATAGGGGACCTCACACTTAGGGTGAAATGATTAAACCAATCAAACTTGGAAAACAAAGAAACCCTAACCAATGCACCAGCCAACATAAATTTTGTTGCATGGTTTTTAGATCTTACACCAGGTCAAAGCTTGACGACCTTGGAGATTGATGTGTAAATTAAGTAGGGCACAACTCCTTGTGGGATTAGTTTTTCGTAAAATTTTATACTTTTGGATTTTTTATAACTTTTTACGGTGTTCTGATTATAAAATTGCAGACCTGAAAACTACCTTAATATACCATGAAAATGCACTATTTACACATGAAAATGCATGAGTTTTGAATAAAAAAGATGACAAGAAAAGGGATATGATTCTTGTCTCAATCCCAAGGCATAAGGGATCGATTATTAGCGTCCTTACTTGAAAAGTTCCTCTAGGCTTGCAAAACTAGAGCTTCCACCAACAATCCCTAGGGTTTGTTGGGGGGATCCTAATAATTAGCAAAATTAGAGATCGAGGACCTTTTCTAAGAAGAATTCTCCAAGAGAACGTCTTCTACCATACAAATTGACAAAATATTGATAATTAATACCTAATCAACAACATAGAATAAACTATTACAACACCATTCAACAGAGATAGAGTTATTCTTACCAAGATTCAACAAAGATGAGCAAAGAAGATGAATAGGACACCTTTGTGCATGAGTTTAATCCAACCATTCTAGCATCAAAATGTATGAGAAATAAAAACCTAGAATTCATCCACATTTCACTTGACATGCCGAAGAAGAGACTATCCAAGAGGTGCGCATCACATCATAAGTCCATATAACAAGAGAAAAATAAGAAGTATCATATTTTATCCCATGTCTTGTGATTTACAAATGAGTGATGAAGGAATATTTGTAGCCTCACAACCAATAAAAAATCAATGTTAAAATAAAACATAAAATAATCTAAATCAATGGTAACTTTGGGTGTTTACCCCCAAAGTTACCAAAAATTGATGAAAATAGCTAAAACTAAACAATAGCCCCACTTTGAAGGATGGAAAGAGAAAGGTGGGGATGTCATTCCCCATATAACCCAAAATATGTTGAAAAACCCTCAATGCCCCCCCTCAATCAAGCTTGAACCATTAAGGATGACCTCATCATGATGTAAGATCCCAGAGAGAGGGCATTGTGTTGAAAGGAGGCGAGGACGTATTCCTGGGGTTAACATAAGAGGATCCAAGAGCCTCTAGGTGGAACATTGTCATCTACGTGGAAATCAAACAAGGTGGCCATGTGACCCAGTGACTTTCCCTTAAGATTCCTCGACACCAACCTCAAGGATACAAGCCCAAAAATGAGACAGTCAATGGTGGCATTAAGCCATAGTACGTGTTGGAGGAGCTACTTGGTTAGCCGACTAATTAGAGATTAGGTCAGCCTCAAAGGTCGTGTCAGTTGACTAAACCGACAAGCAGTTATTTGTAATTGTTTTGTAATCATATATATAGGCTATTGAGCCAGATAAGAACTTAGTTCGGTTTGATGTATGTATGAATCCAGATGTGTTATTGTGTAATATAAAACAATTGTGTAATATAAAACAACTATTCAACCTACTATCCTTGTCTCTTGTCTCTGTTATGATTATATGTTTCTTTATGTGTATTGTCGGTAACCTTGCAATCTAAGTGATTACAACATTAGTTCTGTTGCTGGTAGTACACATATGGATGAAATGACCATTAACATATGATCTTAGAGTAAGATATTAAGGACTAGTGGGAGTGCAATATCACAAACTATTTGCAGAACTATGCTCGGAGAAACAAGATGACTATTTCCTAGGCGAACGAGAAATTATTCACTGAAACACATGAGAAGTTTGTAGAATCGGTGCCTCAGTCTCTGAAGAAATTACTGGATGAAAAATCCAGTAGAAATTAAGGACCAAGAATTGCTCCAGAAACTGATAAGAGGTGGACGAACGAATCTGTCGGAGTGGTTTGAAAAAATTGTAGATAATTTCTGTGAAGACCACACTGTGGAAGAGAGAGTCTCTGTCGAGAGCATCGAGAAGAGGTTCTATAATGATTTTTGTAATATCCCAAACTGATATTTTCTTGTTTATGTGTATACTGTAGATGGCTAATAGACTTACTCAATCAAATAGGAAAGAAAACCCTGAACTTTGCATGCATGCAAATATGTGCCCTAGAAAAATACTAAGATGCTATAAAATAAAAGAAATCAATGCATGCACATACTAGTATATAGATCAGCTAATGGTGAAGAGATTGGTCCCAACATGCAAGGATTCTGCTGGAGGAATAAGGAGATACACCAAATCGTCCTCCACAGGTGAATGTGCCCTCCTCTCAAACTATATAAGCTCCAGAATAATAAATAAGTTGTTGATGGAAGCCCGGATGATGTGCACTAGGGTTATAATACCCCTCTGATAATGATGGAAGCAACATGCGAAAGTTCTGAGCCCTGTAGGTAGGAAAACGAATTGCTTTGTCTCTAATCATAGTGACATAGTGTGACAGTGAAACCCTCTGGCTGGATGAATAATCAACCTCCCGGAATAACTGCTGAATGTAACCTGATGATGAACTAGTGCTGAACCTGGATGATCCAACCTGATGATGAACTAGGGAAGATAGATTTCACTGCCGAAGTACACCAGTTAGCTGAGCATGCACTCAACCCCAACTTAGCTCGCCGAGCTCTCCAATTCGACTCCACAAATCAATTATCACATAAGTGACTTCTCCATTCACTTTATCTTTCTTTTATAACTCTCAACTACGAAAACCCTAACTTTTGACCTAATTAGGTCACTTTATCTTCTAATTTGCTGTTGACTTGCATGCATGCGCATGGAGACTTAATTAGGTGCATGCATCATTAAATAATGCCTGGACGTCATGCATGCAGGTGGATTTTGGCTCTAGTGGCCCTCTTCAACCTAATGGTGATATAATATTGATGCCCTAGATCTTCTATATATGGGATTAGTCTTTGACTGATTCCTTGACTGTCAATACCCGCTCGAACCTATAGGAATCACATAGGTTAGCGGGTTGGTCCTCAATTCCTAAGCAGAAGAGGACATTACAATTTCACTGAGAAGTTTCTTTTCTCTCTACCAAATATTTTGTTTAAGTTCCTAATCGACCGGGGAGTAGGCCACATTGTTGAGCCTTGTCCATCATTAATTGAACCGCCATCGAATACTAACTCGATGGAGAAGCAGAAATCATGGGAGAAGTTTATTGCAGAAAGGGAGTGGAAGTAATTCTTGAGAAAATAGATAGAACTATTCAGGCTCACTAAAGTGTCGGGTAGTCCATTGGGGGGCAACTGGTCATGTTTCGGGGTAGAGTAGAAGGATTCTAGCCGACTATGGAAGGAGCTGCCAGCAATGAAAAATTAGGCCAAGAAAGAAGAATTGCCACCAGGGTGACAACACATGAAGAAAATCCGCCAAAGTCGGGTCATGACTGACAAGAAGAGGGCGTAGAGGAAGAAGTGTCACCAATGGAGGAATATTTGTGGATAGAGCAGCGAGAAGCTCTCCAGATTGAGATACCCCAGGATGTAAGACCTCTATCTCTAATAAATTTGAAATTGAGTGCCTGAGTGCAGGACATTGTAGAAGAGGAACTAAGGCTATGAGTTGGTGAGTTCATCATATGGAGCCAACTAGACGACGAAGGAAATGATGTCAACCATCTGGTAATTCATCGACCTAAGGAAGGAAACTGAGTCACATTCCAATCGTACCCATCTAACCGAAGTATCTACCTACTCTACCCAAGACATGAAGGAGTACCCCCCCTACCAAAAAAAACTTTAGACAACACAAAGTAGTCGGATTCACAAGGAAGAATATTTGAGTTACAACAATTAGCTTGGACACCGATAGAAGAAGATGATATAGACCGACAACTTGTCTAGGATGAACTGACAAACAAAAATTCCGATGGGAATGAGAGTTCCATCGAGAAGAACCGTGAACAACACAGAGTTACAGAGAGTATCCCACCACCCCCACCACCACTGCCCGAAGGATACGTCGACGCCAATGATATGGGGAAAGACACAACACACATCCCCCTATATGAGGGTGATGAGGATCGCAGGTGAAATTGGTTTGTCTGTGAATCGAAATGGGACGCAAATACAGTAACAAATGGAGACAAACAGATGGCGCAGTTTGCCGGTGCCTTATGGAAGCGAGCACTGACTTGGTATATGACATATACCGAGAAAACACCCAATGCGACCAAATCAGATATTAAGCAACAATTGTTATCCTTCTTCAAAACATTAGATACAAAGCATCTGGATGTAGAAAATTTAAAAACAACAGTTCAGAAACCCACAGAGACTGTGCGGGATTACGACAAGAGATTGAAGGACCTATTGAGCCAACTCAATTATAATATAGATGAACAACTATTAATCCAATGGTTTCTAGCAGGACTTTCATAGAAGATCCAGAGACATATTAGTTTGGACACATTCAATACATATGAAGAAGTGCTTATGAAGGCGTTGCAGGTTGAGATGGACGAAGATTACCTAATACACCCTGTGGACAATCGTATTGAAGAATAGTTGGAAATAATGCAAAAATCGTTAAGGGAACTTAACCTCAAAGGACAAGATATCCAGTGCACGAATTGCACAATGGCCGGTCAGAACAAAGACAATTGTCGACAAGACATCAAATAACAAGACGTACACTTTGTTCCATCCAAATGATTTTGTGATATTTTCCAAGAACATGGGCTACACATGACAAAAGATTGTCCATTCAACATGAAGAATGGAAAATATTCCTGTTGACCCTCATTTTGTCATCGTTTTCGACTAATAATTTACATGTTTTGACATATGTTTTGTCACCTTTTGGCATACTTTCTATCATACAGTTCGCTATTCAGCGCTAGGTACGATTATATTTTGGGTTTATGCAAGTTATGGTTTATTTCCATTATTTCACAGTTTTATAGGTTAAATTCGATGATATTTGATTATATGCTAATATATGAAATCGTTATTGTAGATCTTAATTTTCAGTGAGCCAACAAACAAACCATGCATCCATTCTAGATACACGTAGAACATATCCAGCTCACTGCACAACTCATCATTCAGTCCACCAAGCTAATCGTGCGCTAGTACTGATAGATTCCTAAGCATTCAAGTATGGAATGGCCTGTAAATTGCTTGTTGTCAATGCACCAGAGTAATAGCATGAACCCCCTTCTGGAAGATTGCTCGTATGATGCCTTTGCATGACACCTTGATGCCGTTCACGCTGAAGTAGATCTTGTATGCCACATCACGCGCCGTTGGTGCTTAGGGCAGACCCGTGTTCTAATACTTTTATCACCAACCAAAAAAAAGACCCACAGTGTTGGCCCTTTCGGAAACAACCTACGAACAGGTTGCAGTCTCACCTGAAACAGCTATGGGGTGCCAGAGAATCAGGTTTCTACAGGAAAAAGAGGGATATTACTATACCTTTAGCCTTAACAAATAATAATTATTCAATACAGAGCTTTGACATTCACTTAAATAGCTTTGCAGTTAGATAAATAGACAGTTTCTTGCTTAACCCTTAACTGGGAATGCACAACGAAGTTATTACTTAGCAGTTATATTACTTTATCATTCATCTACTTATCAAATGCATAAATTAGAATAGAAAAATAACAAGAACCACCACAACACAATATATAAGTGGTTCACCCCCAGTGTAGGGGCTACATCCACAAAACTATGTTTATATTCAACTCTTTACAAACACACAGTTCTGATTTGCGCACTCAGCTGCAGATCTTCTCAGTCACCCAAAGCTCCGCACTTAGCTACAGAATCTTTCTTACAAAACCCTCTGCGCACTCAGCTACAGAGGTCGTCCGCACACTCAGCTGGGACTTAACCTTTCTTACAAACCCTCTGAGCACTCAGCTGTAGAGGTCGTCCATGCACACAGCTAGGACTTAACCTTAAACCCTAAAAAAATAGGTCTTAGCTTCGCATCAAAGTATCATCATAACATAAATTGTCAAAAACCTAACCTGACTCCTTTACATAAGTTCCTATTTATACAAGTGCACTTTTACAATACCATGGGCTTAAACCATGGGCACCCGAAAACCATGGGATATTTACAAAAAGAGGGGCTTCGACCCAACCCCAAAACCCCTAAGACTATTTTGAACCGCAACTCCGCTTACAAGCTTCGCACCAAAACCGTGGAGTTGCCAAAATTAAGGACTTATAAGGTCCAAGCCCCAACAGGCCCCTAAGACTCACCAGTGTCCCGTCTCGGGACACTCTGCTGCTTCTCTGGTGGGAGAATCTTGTTGGAGAAGATAGTAAACTGCTTGTTGAGGCCGCGCATGATATCATCGGCTGCTTGCTCCTTTTCCACTATCTCCTGCAATGTTGCTGTTGATGCTTCGCTGGCCTTTTCCTGTGTAAATGCATCATACTCCTTTAGGAATTTGAGCTGGTTGTCCACAGCAGTGCTCAACTCCAAGGCCTCATTAAGAAGGGGTTGGACAGAGTTCACCAATAGTGTTTCTTTCCTTCTGCATGCCTCAATTTCCTACTGGATTTCATTGCTTTGCTTCACCTTAAGAATTTTCTGCATGGGAGGCAGTGTCTTAATTTCTTCTTTCACTGCGTCTAGCTCTGTCTGCCGCTGCTTGATCATTTCTTGCATATTTTCTACTTCTGGGTTGTCCTACAAGTTTTCCTAGGCCTCAATACTTTCATCTAGCATCTTTGCTACACTTCTCACAAGATTTGAGATCTTCGTCACTGAGGCCTGAATATCTCTGCGACGCTGCTCCCTAAATTCTGGTGGACTCTCAGGAATGATGTGAAGTTGAAGCTCCGCAATATGAGCCTCATGTTCTGCTTTTATCTTCCCTATCTCGCTTCAAGACTGTTGTGCATAGTCTTTCATCTTAGCTATTCTTTGCTCTGGTTCCTCTTCAGCCTGCATGTCGAAGTTAGGGAAACTTCGACATGCCTCATCCAATACTCACGCCAGTGTAGCCTGCTTGATTTCTGCTTCCCTCTTCTTCTATTCAGCTTCTTCCAACTGCACTGTGAGGCTCTTACTCTTCTTTGTGGTATTCTCCAACTGCCTTTGTGGGTAGCTATCTCGTTTCCGGATCTTGTTCATAATTGCTAACTGACAAAGATGTAGCTCTAGCATAGACAACTTGGTGTAGTCTATCTCAACTGTCATACTCATATGCGATCGAGATGCTACATCAGTTATTATAAGGGATGCACTTGGTACTTTCCCTCTGTTGTTTCTGGCAGGCCATTGTCTCGTATCTGGCTGTGTGCTTACTGGGGAACTGCTTGCTGTGGCGCTAGTCAGTAATTTTTCTGCTAACGTCTTAAGTTCTGTGATTCGCTAAGCTACGCCGGTGAGCGCATCAAGGTGCGTAGCTGCAAAATCTGACCATTTGTTGGTTAATACTTTTGTGGACTTCGTCAGAGCCTGATCAAGCTCTTCCATCGTCACGGCGGGCTCTTCGATGATATTCTTGTCCTTTGACGCCTTCGCTTTCTTTCTGGACTGAGGATTAGTCACTTCCTCTGCTTCTGGAGACTTGCGCTTATCTGGGTGATTGGGGTCTGAGATAGTCTTGACCGATTCTTCTTCTTCTTCATCATCTTCGCTATCTCCTCCCTGGTCATCTCCGCTATGCTGCGACTCACTTTTTTCTTGGCTTTCATCAAGTGGGTCATTCTGCTGCGGCTGACTAGGACCTTCACCCACATCTGTTACTAGAGGAACTGGTATGCTGGGCCTCGTTCCTACGTCCTTCATCCATTTAGTTGGCCACTGCTTGACTACTGTGACGATCTCTTCCTCATTTACCACATATGGTAACTTAAACGATTTATGCTTATTATCTGCGTGGGCCTGGATGAAGACACTATGCATGTCAGCTCGGATGTTGGCCACTCCATCATACTGAGAGAATAGCTCATTACTGAGCCGCGGTGTTTTCAGGATCTCATATGAGATACTCATCAAATAAAAGACGAACACATAGTTCGTCATCTGTTGTACGGCTTTGTCCTGTGACACCCAAAGAGATGCGTACCTTGCTGCGGCAGGCATATGCGAAGGCACATCAACAAACTGTGCCTTGGTAGGTTCTCTCCATCCTACCAGTGCAATAAGCACTATCAACCATGAGTAGTGAAAGGGTCTACCTTTCTCCTGCGCATCGCAGACATCTTCAAGGAATTCACGTGCAATGTACTTTGCCCATTTGTAATTGTAGCCTTTAGCATAGTTCACTGCAATACTGACGATCAGGGTAGGTACTTCATTCGGTCTACACTTCCGCATTAGCTTGCATGCTAGGAGATCTGCGGCAAAGCAAATGTTTTGGTGCCGAATTGTCGAGGTTTGATACCCTCGCTTTCCCTTTGTTAACCCAAAGCGGTCCTTCATGTGCTGTGCTAGCTTCGTGTCCTCATGCTTTGAAACAAATTCAATTGCAGGATCAGGCCCTTCCTTCGGCAAGCCTGTGATCTTGTGAATGAGTTCTCCATCAATGGTGATTTTCTGATTTCCTATCCATAGGTGCCCATCATGCACCAACGCCAATAGCTGCTTGACCACCATGATTACCTGTGTGCTATGACCGAAGTGGGGGACATTCAACATCTTCAACAATCTGGCTTGATCCAAGCCAGCAGCCCACTGTTTCACTTCCATTAATGTCGTACCGGCCTCCGAATAATGGACAGAGTGCAAGTATGTCCCAGGTGCGAACTACGGAAATTTCCCACGATCATTTGTATCGTGGTCTGTGTACTTCAGCCGGTCTATTTTCCCTGTCATTGTGCCGACCAAATTCACACCCTGTGGCAGCGAAGGGGTGCGTAATGTGAATTTGGCTGTCCGCCGAGGTAGCTAAAATCCTGGTCGAACAGGCGGAAGATATGGTGGACATTACAATGCAAAGTTCTCATCCTCACTGAAGTATTCAAAACCTTCAGGTGGGATCTTTGCTGAACCAGAGGGATTCATCTCGGGATCCTCTGGTGTTTTCCCTGATTGCTTGTGTTTGTCTTCGTTTCGCTTAGAACGAACTTCTTGTTTAAACTTCTTCCTGGTAGATCGTGTCTACATTGGCTGATTCGGCGCTGGGGGAGTTTCTTCACGAGGTGCATATGCAGGTGGGGTGCTCATAAGGTTCTGTAGACCCCTCTCTCTGAATTCTCTCAACAATTCCTGGACTTCGTGATCAGCTGACATGGGCTCAACTCAATAAAATGTGTAATGCGGAATTTGCGGGTCTGGGTGTCTTCTTATATAATCCATTGACCAAATCTTCCATAACTGTGCATTAAAGACACCAAATCTGATAGAGCAGCTGTAGATCTTGTCTAAACGATGCTAGATTTCCCAAAATATCATCATTACAGGCAGTTAATGTGGTTAACGTATCGACACCGCCAAATCTAATTCTTTTCCAACGGTTGCATTTTAGGCTTCGACACACCTTTCTTCTTCGGCACGATTGCTAACTCTAGCTTCACCACAATGAGGACATTCGACACATCCTGACACTAGTTCCGACAGAGCTTCGAGCTTCGACCCACGACAGAATTTCTTTGACAACCTGCTGAAGCTCTCTGAAAATAGCTTCATTATAGTCTAGTACCCAATTGCAACTATTCTTGGTACTTAGACTCTTCTTCTTACTATTACCACTGATCAGGGGGTACAGGCTTGTCCCTGTACTTCTTTAATCTACTTCCATTCACCATGGAGGGTAAAATTTCTCCATTCAACTTAGCTAATTGAACTGCACCACCATCAGTAACTTTCTGAACTATGTATGGTCCTTTCCAATGTGTCTTGAATTTACCTGGGAACTTCATGAATTTACTGTCATACAAGAGCACAAGATCACCATTCTGGAAATGCTTCTTCTTAATATGTCTATCATGCCATGCTTTTTCTCTAGATTTTTGTACTTGCTGCTGGAAACCTGCAATGAATCTGTCTTCTTCTAGTTCCAATATCTTTTCTAGCCTTCCATTCAACATAGCTGGATCATCCATCTCTGTGAAGGTAGATATTCTGAGGCTAGGAACAATGTACTCCATGGGCATAACTGCTTCTTGTCCATATACCAGCCTAAAAGGTGTATGGCCTGTCAACTTCTTGCAAGTGGTTCTATAAGCCCATAATACTGCTGGAATTCTAAGATCCCAATCATTTCTGTTAACATTGCAAACCTTTGTCAGAGTGTGCTCTAGAATCTTGTTAAAGGCTTCGACAGTTCTATTTGCTTGAGGATGGTAGGTAGTACTCTTATGATGATATACTTGAAATTCTTCGGTCAATGCTTCAATAGTATTATTCAGAAAATGTGATCCTTGATCACTCATAAGAAATCTAGGACATCCAAACCTTGACAAGATGTTATCAAAGATGAAATTTGCAGCTGTAGCAGCGCTACAGTTCTTGACTGGTTGAGCTTCGGCCCAACGAGTAAGGTAATCAGTTGCTGTAATAATGTATCTTGCTCCAGATTTCTTTGCAGGGGGATTGATTGGTCCAACAAAATCAATAGCCCACTTGTCAAATGCTTGTAAAGTTACCTTTGGAACCAGAGGCATCTCATCCCTCCTGGATGGTTTTCCTATCCTCTGACAGATATCACAGCTGTGGCAATACTCTCTTGCATCCTTATGAATAGTAGGCCACCACAATCCAGCTGTTAGAATCTTCTGTGCCGTAGCTTTTCCTGCATAATGACCTCCTGCTGCTCCAGAATGTGCCTCAGCCAAAATCAATGGCCTTTCATGCTCCAAGACACATCTGCGCAGTATTTCATTTGGTCCCATCTTATATAGCTGTCCTACTATCAAGGTAAAGTCAGCTACTCTAACCACCAACTGCTTCTTCTGTTGTGTTGTCATCTCAGAGGGTGCAAAACCTGTAGACAAGTACTAAAAAATATCCTAAAAATAGTAATCAACCATATGGATAGAAAACAACTGGGCATCAGGAAGACCTTCGTCCAACCTAGTGGGTTCTTCTCCTGACTCGAGCCTCGACAAGTGGTCAGGCCCCAGGATAAGTCTTCCTAGATTAACTATGATCTCAAAGTCATACTCCTGAAACAGAATCAGCCATCTGCATATCCTTCCACCTAACACAGGTTTGTTAACCAAATACTTCAAAGCAGAATGGTCAGTGAACATCTTAAAATGAGATCTTAGCAAATAATGTCGAAATTTTTGCAAAGCATAAACCATATCTAGGCCTTCTCGTTTTGTCGTAGTATAATTCTTTTCTGCTGTGGACAATTTTCTACTTACAAAAGCAATAGGGTGATCAATATTACCTTCACCTAACTGAGCCAATACTACACCTAAAGCAATGGAAGATGCATCGAAATGAACATGAAACTCCTTAATCTATTAAGGGAATATTAAGATAGGGGAAGTTACCATCTTTTCTTTCAAAATGTCCAAGCTTTCCTGACATTCAGGTGTCCATTCAAACTTAATGTCTTTCTTCAATTTCTTTTCCATAGGGGCTGTAATCTGAGCATATCCTTTAATGAATTTCCTGTAATATCCAGTATGACCAGGCGTAGTGCGAAGTTTCTTAACAGACTTTGGAGGTGGCAAGTTCACAATAATAGCTATCTTCGCAGGATCCACCATCAATCCTTACTTGCATACAATGTGACCTAGCAGAATTCCAAAAGGTGCACAAAAGATACACTTCTCCAGGTTTAATGAAATCTGATGCTATCTGCACTTGTCCAGCATAATCCTTAAACTGGCTATATGATCTTTCAATAAACCAAATATAGTCCAATCATCAAAGTAGACTTCCAAGAACTTATGAATAAATTCCTTAAATGCAGATATGACTACTCTGGAAAACATAGCAGGTGCATTCTTCAATCCAAAGGGCATAACAGTATACTGAAAAGATCCCATTTCTGTAGCGAAGGTTGTTTTATGTCGATCCTATGGAGCAATTCTGATCTGATGGTAACCTAAAAATCCATCAGTAAAAGAATACACTTCTTGACCTTTGACATTGTCTAAAACTTCATCTATAAGGGGAGTAGGGAAAGGATCATGTAAACAGGCATTGTTCAGCTTCCTTAGATCAACACAGATTTTGATTTCTCCCTTGGTCTTCTTTTCTTGTACCACCATAGGGCTGACACATTCGGACTCTTCGACAGGCTCAATGATTCCTGTAGCGAGCATCTTATCTAGCTCCATCCTGACTTTTTATTTATACTTAGGATTTAACCTATGAGGGTGCTGCTTCATAGGCTTCACATCAACTTTCAAAGGGATTTTTATCACTCCTATATCACTAAGGATACCTTTCATTTCTAAGAAATTCATCGGAAATAAATCCTGATACTCATGGAGAAGTTCAGTCACTTTGCTTACCATTTCTTCGTTCCAATAATCTCCAATGGTAGCGTACTTAGGCATTTCTTCTGATCCAATGTTTACTTTCCTTGTCTTCAAGGGCTGAGTTACTTCAAGTGATTCGACTGCTGGTCCATGCACTTCGCAATGTCCTTCTGACTCAGGAATGTTAATGTTGCACGGGTCATCATCCTCATCAATTGAGAGGTTATAGCATTCTACTGCATTGGCTTCTTGTTCCTTCCAATCAAGCTGGTACTCAGCTACTTCTTTATCATCAAACATCTTAGTATGGATCACCCTAATAGCTGCGTCCAAAGCAGGGCAAACCTCATTAATAGAAAATGTGAGCACAAAACTATCAGCAAGGCTATCCCAACTTACAGTACCATGGAGAAGCTCCGCCTCTGCATACCAGTTCTTTGCTACAGGTTCTAGAGTGTGTACAAACCTATGTACCCATTCTTCACAAGGTACATGCTTCCATGCTTCATAACACTGCTCCAAGTGGTCCTGAGGGCTAGTCTTACCATTAAATCTACTTCGTACATCCTAAGGTTGATCCATGAATCTCAGGCGAAGAAAATTTTGACAATCTTCCCAACTATGAATATAATTTTTATGACCATTCCACCATCTGGCAGCTGCGGCTCTGAATACTGAATCTAGAGTCTCCATTTTCTGTGAATCTGGTACTTGTTCTGAGAATTGTACAATAAAATATTTTGGGTATGTCATGCCATCAAAAGTAGGTAAGACTCTTGTCTGTGAGCCAACCCATCTGAGAGACTTGGCAATTCTTGCACATCGATGTCCATGTAGCTCATAAAGTCTATTCTGCCAATTCTCTAGACCTTCGTCTGAATCAGTCATGCATGAACTGTCACACTGCCAATCCATTATACCTTCAGCAGTAGGATTAACATAGTCTTCTTCTTTAGCTGTGATGTTGTAAATATGATCCAAAACATCCTGATCTTCATCTCTGACTGGCTCTGTGTACCTTTCTCCTTGAGAAGGGTCCAACGGTACTATGACTCTCAAGCCTTTCCCTTCAAAAGTCATCTGTCTGTTCTTAAGGTTGATTACTGCATAATTGTCCATTGCCCATTCAATTTCTAGCAAGGTTGGATAGGGTTTGCTATCATCAATTATTTCAATGACTTCAAAATCTGCTAAGGTACTGAATCCATCAATATCCACTGGTACACTAGGGAATCTTCCCAAGGGTACAATCTTCTGCTGATTGGATAATCTCAGCTGTATAGGGGACCATTCAAGCGTAGGTTTTCTCATTTGTTCCCATGTCTGCTTAGTTAGGACATTCATTTCTAATCCTAGGTCTAAAATGATATCAGTCATGTCATAATCTCCTATCTGAGCATGCAATCTCATTTCTCTTCCAGTCCATCTAACTCTATTAATAGTTTTTCCTCTATCAGAGCTTTGCTGAGGTTCACAAGACGTGATAACTTTCTGTAACTCATTCAAAGCATTCTTATTTCTTAATAGCTTCATACAACTCTGTAAAAATGATGTCAATGTACTTACTTGATCCAGCGAAGCGTCTTGGAACTGTAACTGCTGTTGATGTTGTTGCGTAGCTTCTACTGATGTTCTTGGATCAGCAAAGTATTTTTTAGCTTCCATAAATGTTCCTTTTTCTCTTCCAACATCGAAGGTTGGAATTTTCTCTAGGGTCTTGTGGACCGAAGCCTCGTTAGGCTATTTCTCCTTATTCTACACTTGTGTCGTAGCTCCACTCCTTGTAACAACGTTAATGGCTGGGACAGGTATTTTCTCTACAACAATCATCTAAACATTCTGAGTAGGAGCACCATTTCTTTCCTGTATCTTGGCTATCAACTAAGGACATTGCTCAATCACATGATCGACTACTCTGCAATATCGGCATGTCGTAGTTGGGTTCTGATAGTCTCTAGCTACATGTCCTGCCTGATTACAGTTGTAGCAAACAACCTAGCCTCTACCTCTTCCAAGCATACCACCATGACCACGACCTCTAAAATTACCTCGACCTTGTGTACTACCACGGTAACCATATCCATCATTGCCTTGTGCATCGGGTTGTACCCTATAAGCATCATAGGTGCACTCTCTCATGAGGTCAAAGCTGCAACATTCATCTTCATTGTGTCCAACTGACTTATAGAACTTGTATTAGGGATTCTTAGGTACTTGAACATATCTCTGCAGCAGATGGAAATCTTCAGGTCGATGCTGGCCAGTTGTTCTACAGATCTCACAATACAGAACATTAGGGTTAAATGGGTTTGGTGCACCAGTATTCAGGTAATTTCTTAATGCAGGACACTGTTCTTTGTCATGAACTTCTATCTTACATCGTGTACACCAAACCTATTCTCGAAGATATTTCCCTTTTTTCGTGTCATGAAGCTCCAAATCCATCTCTGCTAACTGTGCTTGTATTTGGGCTATTCCAGAATTATCTCCAACAGGAGCTGTTTCAAGTTTCATAGCAATTTCCAAAGCCTCTTGCTGATCAACAACCTTCTGTTGCAGAAGTGGAGTCTTGATATGAGGCAATAGTGCTGCAATGAACCATTCTTTATGCTATTCTGGTCCAATGGTGAAACTAACTTGATCCAACAGAACCTTGAATCTCTGATCAAAGTCCCACACTGATTCACCTCACTTCTGCTGAATTTCTTTTAGTTCAGTTATACACTGTGACTCTGATTTAGGCTTCTTGAATTATTTAATCATTGCTATTTTAATATTAGCCGAGACATGGTTCTGAGTACTGGAAAACTTCATAAACCAGGTCAAAGCTCGGTCTCTGAAAGAGGTGACCAGCTGCGCTCTTCTTATATTTTGATCCATAATATTCTTAGCAGTCCAAACAGCTTTGCATAAGAACCAAAACTGTTCTAGATCCTCTGATCTAGTTCCTTTAAAGACTGGGAGTTTGATATCATCATTCACATGGGCCATATTGGATCGAGGGGGGGAGGGAGGGGGACTGGTAATAGGGGGGGGGGAACTTACTGAGGTAGACTGACCTATGACAGGACTACTCAGGCTAGGGTTACTTTCAGACTGCAATGGGTTCTCAAGGATAACAGATCTTCTCTATGGAGTTATAGGAGGGTTTCTAACAAAAGGGGTTTCTTCAGATTCAGAGTCTTTTGGACTTAATGGGGTATACTCGGTATTCTGGCCTAGGGTATAGGATTCGAAAGTTCTCTTGTATCTTTTATCGCTTCACAACAAACCACTTTGCTCATCGAAGTCACTTTCGCTTCCAAACATAGGTTAGTAGCAATAAATATAACAATCTGATTCGATAAGCAATATGCCTTTCTTAGCCAAGAGAATTTTAATTTTCAGACTTGATGAATTTAGGTACTTACCCCTTGGTCCTTTGAAAAAATGTCTTTCTGCTTCGCTAAAAGAAGTATGTGTGTCGATGGCAAACTCCGTCACAAATGCTTTAAGGGTTCACGTTGTCCAGAAATCAACAGCTCGTGATATCGCGTTGTTCACCCTTTTCAATATATTAATTCTTGCTGGGGTCCAGTCAGGAAACTGATCTTCCTTGAAGTTTGTCTTCTTTCTGTCAACCTGGATAACCACTGGTACAATTCTATGTGGATACTACCAAAGAAAATTTCATAAATACCAGTAAAAATGTACCTTTGCAAGAAGTCGCCTGAGCTACGACGAGGATCCTTATTTTCTTGTTCAGCAAATTTCAGGTAGGTATCTTCAATCCAGTCACCGATTTATTTTACTGAGGGCCTCCAAAACATATCCCTCCAGGTACGACGTAGATCCGGAGACCAATTTGTTGCAGGTACGACGTAGATCCCTCTTAAAGCAGATACTGGTTCAGCCGACAATGGAACCAATTTTTTGGCGCTTAGGGCAGACCCGGGTTCTAATACTTTTATCACCAACCAACAAAAATACCCATAGTGTTGGCCCTTTCGGCAACAAAATGTGAACAGGTTGCAGTCTCACTCGAAACAACTCTGGGGTGTCACAGAATCAGGTTTATGCAGGAAAAAGAGGGATATTACTGTACCTTTATCCTTAACAAATAATAATTATTCAATACAGAGCTTCGACATTCACTTAAATATCTTCACAGTTAGATATACATACAGTTTCTTGCTTAACCCTTAACTGGGAATGCACAACGAAGTTAATACTTAGCAATTATCTTACTTTATCATTCATCTACTTATCAAATGCATAAAACAGAACAGAAAAATAACAAGAACCACCACAACACAAGATATACGTGGTTCACCCCCAGTGTAGGTGTTAGAATATAATCCATAGGGATTATTGTAAATAAATAAATAAATCTAGGAAGCCGAAAAGGCTGGGCGGAAGGTGAAACACAACCGTCCTATCTATTGTATAAATATGTGCATTGGCATTGGAATAATATTGAACCGGGAGTTATAATACCTATCAATGGTATCCGAGCTTGGCTATTTTCCATAACTCCTGCCTGCTGCATTTCAGTCCTGGCATTCTGCATGCCAGTCCATTGCCAGACTGCTTGCTCCGCCAGTCTGCCATTTGCATGCGTTTCTCCTACCAGCCTGCATACTTCATTGTGTGCGTTACTAGTCCAAGCCTGCGTTGTGCATTGAGAGTTGCGCTCAGCTTGTGGTGTGTGGGCATTCTCCTTGTGTGGAGGTAGAACGATTTCTTGCCATATTAGATGTGGATTGCATAATACCTAACCCTAACCCTAATTCTGCATTCCTTGTGAAGCTGTAACTTCCATTTGTCTTTGTGGTGTATTTTGTTGTGTATATGGATGTGTGTTCAGCCATTCCCCATTTTCCTAGTCCTCCCATCCTTCTCTGTTTGACAGTTGATGAGAAAGAGAATGCTGTGCGTGAATAATACCCTATGGGTTTTCAATTGCAACAATCACCCCACTGGGTTTACCGCAGTTAATGATATATATGCCCACCTGCCTGTAGGTCGACATTGGAATTAGAATCTCTGCATGATACTTCCTTCTACGTTGAATGATGTAACAGCACTGAGCCTGGACTGCGTGAAGATGGACCAAATGCATTAGATGCTTGAGATGGCTGGGAGTATTGTGATTGAAAAGAGATTATTGCTGGGTCACTGTGTATCTGAGAAGTTGTTTGAGCTGGTGGGGAGGATTTCACTTGCAAATCCTTGATATCACTTCCACGAAAATAATATAATCATAAACTTTGTCACTAGGAGGAATTTTTGGACCATGTTTCTTTCGTCCTTCTGTCCCAAAGGAGCGCACGTCCTGTAGAGCAACGTTGGAGCCTGCGTGGAGAGATTGTGTTGGAGCCTGCGTGGAGACTGAGCCAGAGCCTGCATGGAGAGACTGCATTGATGACTGTGTATTGAAGATATATGAGGTCTATCAATACCCAGAGTCGTTTCATTTGGATATGAGACCTTTACTACCACTGAAGACCGAGTTGAATACTGCTTCTAGAGTGTGAAACTTAGCTCGTATTTTGCAACGTGAAGACCAGTTAATGGTGCTGGTTACTATGTCTGCAACTTCTCGTATTCTGCTATTGAAGTCGCCTTGCTATTCTGGAGATTGCCTTGAAGTCTGAAGGCGGTGTGAAGGACTCAGTGCATAGAGATAATTTGCTTGGAAATACAAAAACCCTAGTTTTTCCCATGAAGTGCATAAACCCTATTTCTGACCTAATTCCTTGCATGGAGTGACTGCAACCTCTGGCGCCGAATGTCTGAAGAGACGTGACCTTCTGTTGAAGTGTATATGCTGTGTATTGGAGCTTCCCTTCTCTGACTGCGTGGAGGATCAGCTGTGAAGTCGAAGGGTCAAATTGCTGCAAAAAATGATGGTGTTTTTACCAGTTTTACAATATATTGTGACTCGTATATATTGAAGATGGCGCCGTTGCTATATTGAGGACTGATGTGTGCCCATATGTTGAAATTGAGCGTGGACTGTGTGTATTGAAGACTGGTGACAGCTGTGAGATAGCTGCGTTGGAGATAGCGTGGACTGCATCCTGCATTGGAGATAGCTGGTTAAGCTAGCTGCATGTGTTGAAGCTACTGCGTGTGCTATGTTCTGCTGCGTAAAGAAGAGCTGCCTGTGTGGAAGATGAGAAGTATGCTGACTGATATATCATACTGATATATGCTTTGAAGGCTGTAAGAAGTGGTATAAAAACTCTTGTATGATGCGTCTATGCTGACTGATATATCATACTGATATTGAGTTGGCATTGAAGACTGATAGACATTGCGTTGAAGACTAATAATTGCTGCTGCTAATCACTTGATTTTGCAGAAGTATATAGTTTGGTGCTTGATTTTTTTGTGCACTTATATCCTTTGCACACTAATATATATTGTATAAAAAGGAATGCTGCTGTGTATTTGAAGCTCGTGATTGATATATTTTGTATGTTGAAGAAGCTTGTGTATGCTCACCTGAAGCTTGCATTGTATTCACCTTGGCAGAGACTGTAGACGTGCGAGGTTATTGTTTTTCTATTTCTCTTTGTCATATTAAGTTCATTCTTGTAAAATACACTAACAGCTGTAAAATATGCAATCTTTGTCATCAATAGTTGGTGCCACTCTCTCTGGAAAAGAGAGAGGCAGAGGAAGAAGAAATTTCAGAGGCAAAGGGGGCAGAAACAAAAGATCAGATTTGTAGTGCAAGCGTTGTGAAAAGACTGGGCACACATCAGATCAGTGTTGGGCTTCGTGGGATTCCATTAAAGACAAACATAACCAGAAGAAAGATGACCAAGATGCTAGTAAATCTTCTGATTCTTGTATTGTTGCACATTGTAATCTTGGAATTAATGAAATGACTTCACTTTCATCTTACAAAGATTGTTGGATGCTTGATACTAGTGCAACATCACACATGACATTTAGAAAAGATTGTTTTGAAGAAATTAATGAAACAATAGATGGCATAGTTTACTTTGCAGATAAGTCAAGTATTAAACCAAAGGGAATGGGCACCATTCGACTGAAGATGCCTGGATTCCCTGATTTCTTGTTGAAGAACGTTCTTTATTTTCCAGAGTTGCAGAGAAACCTGTTGTCCATGGTGGAAATTCGACAGCAAGGCCATTCCATCCACATGTTTGATGGAATCGTTGAAATAAGAAAGTACTCTGACAACCAAGTCATCATGACTGGATACGAAGATGGAAAGCTGCTGAAGCTCAAGGGTTCATCCGCAAGATTTCAGAACTATGCCTACCTCTCTCAGCATGGAGAAGGTAATATGTCATCTAGCTCATTGTGACATGCAGGATTTGGTCATCTAAATTATAATAGTCTTCGTTTGTTGAGAAATAATGGTGTATTTGGTTTTCCCACCATTCCCAAAGAGAAGTAAAAATGTGATGCATGTATATTAGGGAAACATAGTAAGTTGCCATTCCATGAATCTAATTTTAGAGCAAGTAGGAAATTAGAGTTAGTACATTCTAATTTGTGTGGCCCAATGCCAACTCCTTCTGCAAATGGGAATAAGTATTTTATGACATTTGTTGATGACTACTCAAGAATGTGCTGGATTTACTGTTTAAAGACAAAATCAGAAGCATTTCAAACATTCAAAGACTTTCATGCATTGATAGAAAAACAAGCACAATCAAAAATTGGTACACTTCGTACTGATAATGGAAAAGAATACACTTCAAATGCTTTTGAATATTATCTTCGTCAACATGGAATTGCACATCAGACTACTGTTCCCTACAATCCTCAACAAAACGGTGTAGTAGAGAGAATGAATAGAACCATAATGAATATGGTTCGCTCAATGATGTTTTTCAAGAATGTAAAACTAATTTTTTGGGGTGATGCAGTAAAATGTGTAGCATATTTGAGAAATAGAAGTCCCTCAAATGCACTTTATAACAAGACTCCACATGAAATGTGGTTTGGCCATCTCCCTTCAGTCAGGCATCTCAGAGTTTTTGGTTCCACCTGTTATGCCTTGATTCCAAAGGAGCAAAGAAACAAGCTTGGTGCTCGAAGCAGAAAGTGCATTTTCCCGGGGTACGAAGAATACTCCAAGGCATACCATCTGTATGATGAGGTAAAAAAGAAATTTGTTATTTCCAGAGATGTCATTTTTCTTGAAACTAATAAAAATGACCAGTCCATTGAGAGATAGCTTGATCATTTGGAAAATTATCCTCATCCAAAGACATATTCTGAAAATGATTATGAAATTCCAAACCTTGAAGGGTGGATTCCTATTTTGTATCAACCTTTGGAATTTCCATATGAAGCACCAACTCCCCCGCATGAAGAAGTTCCTGCTACTTCACCTGATCAAGAGATTCAACTGGATGACGTGATTGAGAGAATTGAAAGACTCTCAATCAATAATGAAGCACCACCAGCTGATCAACCAGGACCATCATGGAAGATTCCTAAATGGGCCACAAAGACACTTGAAAGTGTCCATCAGGATGAAGTTGGAATGACGGGAATGAGAAGTTTGAAAAGACATGGAGGAGAAGCAGATAATTTAGGTGATGACATGGATGTATCATTTGATTGTGAATTTAATTTATCTGCTAACTTTGAACCAACTTCCTTTGAAGAAGCTTCTACTCGAATTGAGTGGAAAGAAGCTATGCAGAATGAGTATGATGCACTCATGAAGAATGGAACCTGGAAGCTGGTTGACCCTCCAGTTGGAACCAAACCAATTGGCTGCAAGTGGGTGTACAAGAACAAATATAGATCAGATGGCTCACTTGACAAGCACAAAGCGAGGCTTGTAGCAAAAGGCTATGCACAGAAGGAAGGAATTGACTATGAATAAACTTTTTCTCCTAGAGCAAAATGGGCTACCATCCGAACCTTACTCTCTTTAGCTGCTCAGAAAGGGTGGAAAGTTCATCAAATGGATGTGAAGACTTCTTTCTTGAATGGATACTTGAAAGAGAATGTCTTCATGTCTCAGCCAGAAGGCTTTGTTGTGAAAGGAAAAGAACAAAAGGTACGCAAGCTTGTCAAATCCTTGTATGGCCTAAAACAAGCGCCTCACGCATGGTATGAAAAGTTAACCGAGCATCTTTTGAAGTTAAATTTCGAACATTTCGATCTTGATGATGCAACACTGTTTATAAAGAAAGTTGGAAGATCTGTTGTGTATCTTGTGGTGTACGTAGATGATCTTTTGATGACAGGGAACAATGAGAGCTATATAGCATCCATAAAGAAAGATTTGAAAAAGATCTTTGAAATGACAGATATGGGACATCTCCACTATTACTTAGGAATTGAAGTCACTCAACATCCTAAGTATATTTTCCTATCTCAGAAAAAATATGTTGGAGAACTACTAAACAAATTTTGCATGACAGAATGCAACCCTATATCTACTCCAATGGAACAGAAAATGAAGCTCACATCAAGTGAAGGAAAAGAATTTGAGGATGCGACCAAGTATCGACAACTTGTAGGGAGCCTTATCTACCTTACAACAACTAGACCATATATTTCTTATGTTGCTGGCATACTTTCAAGGTTCATGCATAAACCTTGTGAAGGACACTGGTCAGCTGCAAAAAGAGTTCTAAGATACTTGAAGGGGACTCAAGATGTTGGACTCAAGTACTCTAAAGTGGATGACTTCAAACTTATTGGGTACTCAGACTCAGATTTTGATGGCGATAAGGAAACAAGAGTATCAACTTATGGATACACTATGAGTCTTGGATTAGCAGCTGTCTCATGGAGATCAAGCAAACAGTCAGTTCCGACAGATTCAACAACAGAAGCAGAATATGTGGCTACAGCTGAAGCAACAAAAGAAATAGTATGGCTCAGGAAGATACTTGAATATTTGCAAGAAAAACAAGAGGAATCCACACCATTATTGATCAACAATACTTTGGCAATCAAGCTGGCTAAGAATCCTAGATTCCATGATTGAACCAAACACATCAACACAAAGTATCATTTGATTCGACATCATGTAGAGGCCAAGACAGTCCATCTTCGACATTGTTCCACAAATGATCAAATTGCAGACATCTTCACCAAAGCGCTTGGACAAGAAAAGTTTGAAAGATTCAGAAACATGCTCGGACTTACGAACACCCCTTCGGATTAAGAGGGGGATTGTTAGAATATAATCCGTAGGGATTATTGTAAATAAATAAATAAATCTAGGAAGCCGAAAAGGCTGGGCGGAAGGTGAAACACAACCGTCCTATCTATTGTATGAATATGTGCATTGGCATTGGAATAAAACTGAACTGGGAGTTATAATACCTATCAGTAGGGGCTACATCCACAGAACTGTGTTTATATTCAACTCTTTACAAACACACAGTTCTGATCTACGCACTTAGCTGCAGATCTTCTCAGTCACCCAAAGCTGCGCACTTAGCTGCAGAATATTTATTACAAAACCCTCTGCGCACTCAGCTGCAGAGGTTGTCCATGCACTCAGCTGGGACTTAACCTTCCTTACAAACCCTCTATGGACTCAGCTGCAAAGGTCGTCCATGCACACAACTGGGACTTAACCTTAAACCCTAAAAAAATAGGTCTTAGCTTCACATCAAATTATCATCATAACATAAATCGTCAAAAACCTAACCTGACTCCTTTACATAAGTGCCTATTTATACAAGTGCACTTTTACAATACCATGGGATTAAACCATGGGCACCCGAAAACCATGGGATATTTACAAAAAGAGGGGCTTCAACCCAACCCCAAAACCCCTAAGACTATTTTGAACTGCAACTCCGCTTACAAGCTTCGCACCAAAACCGCGGAGTTGCCAAAATTAAGGACTTACAAGGTCTGAGCCCCAACACGCGCCATAGAAGAACAATCTCGTGAATTAGGAGGAAAATGTCATGTGTTGGTTATTCATGTTGGAGACATTTACCATCATACACACTCTTTCGGTCAAATTGGCCTAGTTAAACCACTATCCTAAGTATAATTAACATTAATTGACATCTGTGGAGCATTAATTTCCATCATCCAGTCACACCCATGCCTACCTACAGTCAAGGAGGATAACTTAGCCTTCTCCTACAGTCAAGGGGGATAACTGGAGCACTCTGGGGGTGATCTGAGTGATATTAATGCACCTAATTGCTAACTGGTGGTTACAATCAGTTCAACCAGCCAGTTACAGTCAGTTAAGGTGCCTCTAGTCATTAAATATATTATTTAATGATTATTTATTATTATTTAATGATCTGGAGTCAACAAGGCGCCTCGACCAACTTCTGATGGTCAGTTCAGCTTTAGTTAACCTCACCGGGGTTCATTGGAGTCATGGAGCACTAGCACTTGATGGTTGGATTGCTATGAGATGTGTTTGATCTCCTTCAATTGAGATTCAGTCATTTATTGCACTCTGACTTCAGTTAGGGTTTGGTGAGTCAATTAGGGTTTTGGTCAAGTGGTTAATTGAGTGTGATTGAATGGCTAAGAGTCAGTTAAGCTAGAATCACTCACTAAATTCGAATTGCCTCCTTAGGTATTCGAATTTCTCATGGATTCAAGCTATTGCTTGACATTGTTATTGTAACTATTCATTGTTTATTGAATAAACAGAGAGGAAACCATTCTGATTTCGATTAACACCATTTCATGAGTATTGGTTGATTATTCTTTCATGAGATTGATTCTCAGTTCCTAGATCATGTGCAAGAATTAATATGGTATTAGAGCATAGGGCATATCGAAGAACAATCTCTCAAAAACATGCTTTTTGACAGATTTCTGCATGAAATTTGAGCAATAGCTCAAAACTCCAGCACTGCACCAGAAGCCAAGGCTTACCACTCAATATCCCAAGTAAAGAAATTGTTGATCAAGCTTGCTTGATTGACTATGCTGGGTGTGATGAAAGCCTATAATGTGCAGGCTATCTGACCTTACGGTGCCCCTTTTGTTTTGATTTGCAGGTTTTAACAGGTACAACTTTGAATGGACTCATCAATCCCTCTTCTCACCCCATTCACAAGCTATTCAGAATGTAAGTTGAAGATGATTGCATCTCTGAAGAGACAAGGTCTCTATGAGGTGTCTATTGGACTTGGAAAAGAGTCTTATGAGAATGAGAATGACTGGCTAAATGACAGTAATAGAGCTTTTGGAGCAATATGTCTGGCCCTTTCTCCTAGCTTGTACTACCTTATTGATTATGCTGAATACCCAAAGAATTTCTGGCCAATATTGGACATAACCTTTGGAAAGCACAATGAGGATCATAATAGTACTTTGGAGATCACGGCCAGCACCACAAGATTTATTTACTCAAAAGTATCGGCCTCTACTCTCTTTGATGAAGTTGTTCAAGATGAAGATGAAGCAGAATCTTCTACATATTCAATTCGAATTGAAGAAAGTCTCCATGAAGTGACTCCTTCTCCTGATGCTTCGGAAGTTCATGAGATCTCTGATATCTAATCTTCTCATATTGCTAAAACAGAAGAAGACATTCAAATATATGATATTGAAGAAAAACGCTGCTGCACTTCCATGCAAACATTCACCAATGATTTTCCTTTGAATTCTGTGCAAAATTTACCAGTAATTGCTTCCGAAAGTGAAGAGAAATTTGATTTTTCTCCCTCTAATGTTGCTGCTGGTCTGAAAATATGTGATAAATTGGATATTTTGGAATAAATATCAGATTACCATAGTGATCCATTCGCTCCCCATGATCTAGATCTTCCAGCAAATTCCTGCAAGATTGCATGCACCAAAATTCAAAATTTTGAAGAAGAAGAAAACTGTGCATCTATCGTCTCGGTTGACCATAATTTTGGATCTAATATGAACCTTATTGGATATGATATGATCTTATTTGGATCTGATATAATATTTCTTGGTTCAAAATTTCAGGTTCATAAACCTTCAGTACTGCTTGTAGCTGTTCTCATCAACGGTGTGAAGAAACAAGTACCGCAAGTATCCTTCGAAACTGCTGCTGGGGATTTGATTTGATTTCATATTTTTGGATCTGTTGTGAACTTATTTAGATCTAATTTACATTCTGATCTGATATTATTTTTTTCATATTTTAAAATCCAAGAGCTTTCAGCCATGCTTGTAGCTGCTCTCACCAATTCCGGTGTGAAAAATCAAGTACCGCAGTTCTTCTTCAATTTTGCTGCTGGGGATTTGGTGTTAGTTTCCTCTTATGAGGTTGCTGATATTTTATTTTGTGATTCATTAGATATTTCAGAATCTATATCAGATTATGGAGCTCAAGAATTCTCTCTCCAGAGTACCAAGGATTCTCTACCTTTGGTCACATGCTCATCTCCTCACAGAACAAGTAAAGAGGAAGACATTCTGCATCTGCTTGGACACTTGCTCCTAATATTTGGGGCTGATTTTACCACTCATGGTTTTCTGTTCAAGGCTGCAACATATCAGTTTCTTGAGTGTTCCACACATGGTTTGAATCCTGAAGAATCTTTGCTCTCTCTTTAGATGATTTCAACTACTCTACATGGGTCCAGTTTTCACCGTGCAGCTGTTTATATTTTTGATTCAGTTGAGTGCATTGTTCTTCTTCCAAAGTGGAAGATTCCTCCAGACATATTCATTTAGTTTGGATTCAGAGGTTCACACGCACAGTCTCAAGATACTGCTGCATAGAAGAACCAATTCTAGATTTACTGCTTAGTTTGAGTGGGGGTATTTTTCCCATGAGGTTTTCCCCGTTTCCTTGGTTATATTAAGAAGTTACTTTATTGTATAGGGTGACCTATGGCCTTTGTTGCCAGAGACCTAGCATTTTATGCATCTATGTTTTCTAACTCTTCCTGAGTATAGCTTAAGGGGGGGTGTTGGAGACATTTTCCATCATACACACTCTTTTGGTCAAATTGGCCTAGTTAAACCACTATCCTAAGTATAATTAACATTAATTGACATCAGTGGAGCATTAATTGCCATCATCTAGTCACACCCATGCCTACCTACATTCAAGGAGGCTAACTTAGCCTTCTCCTACAGTCAAGGGGGATAACTGGAGCACTCTAGGGGTGATCTGAGTGATATTAATGCACCTAATTGCTAACTAGTGGTTACAACCAGTTCAACCAGTCAGTTACAGTTAGTTAAGGCGCCTCCAGTCACTAAATATATTATTTAATGATTATTTATTATTATTTAATGATATGGAGTCAACAAGGCTCCTCCACCAACTTCTTATGGTCAATTCAGCTTTAGTTAACCTCATCGGGGTTCATTGGAGTCATGGAGCACTAGCACTTGATGGTTGGATTTCTATGACATGTGTTTCATCTCCTTTAGTTGAGATTCGGTCATTTATTGCACTCTGACTTCAGTTAGGGTTTGGTGAGTCAATTAGGGTTTTGGTCAAGTGGTTAACTGAGTGTGATTGAATGGATAAGAGTCAGTTAAGCTAGACTCACTCACTGAATTTGAATTGCCTCCTTAGGTATTCGAATTTCTCATGGATTCAAGCTATTGCTTGACATTGTTATTGTAACTATTCATTGTTTATTGAATAAACAGAGAGGAAACCATTCTGGTTCCGATTAACACCATTTCATGAGTATTTGTTGATTATTCTTTCATGATATTGATTCTTAGTTCCTAGATCATGTGCAAGAATTAATAATTCATTCAGTTACCTGTCATAATGGATGATTTATCTTAAGAGAAGTCGACCACTGAAAGGGTCGACTTGCTCGCCCTTTGTAAAACACTATATATACAAATGATACTATGCGAGAAAGGAGTTGATAAATTTTTTGTTAGTTGATACATGTAATCAGTCAGTTCCAGAAACTCTGTAACACTTTTCTTTACTTTAATGGAAGTTCTACTTATGCTATGCATGATCGTGTCTTAAGTAGTGTGATCTAGTTATCACTCTGATTATTGGGAGGGCCCCTCATCAACTAGAGCTTTCTATTTCTGTGTAGTTTTCGTTATTCCCTTTTTGCAATTAGCATAGTTTGTTTGTAATTTGTTTATGCAAACTAGTTACTCTAATAGTTCAGGTTATTTGTTTCTTATAAGCATAGATTATACTCTGGTATTTTGCTGTTAATGTAGTTTCCTTTTATAACTTAAGCAACCGGTTGTGTATTAGTTAGTTTGCAATTTCCTTTTTAAAGTATTTCTAGTTTATTGTTTGTATTTATGCTGATAGGATAAATTGCTTTGATTCTATAGGATTCAATTATAGTAGATTTAATTTTGTCCTTTTCCATTTCATTATGAATTTATTTAATTACATTTCAGTTTATTCAATATTGCATTAGGTAATAATGTTTTAAATTATGAATTGAATTTAAGTTATTTTATAGAATGAATTCAGTTACTAAGTAGATTTAATTCTTGCTCTTTATATTTTGTTGTCTTATGCATGAGTCAAATGACGTTAAAATCATCTAGATTAATTATTTCTTAACATTTAGTGCTTTTTGTGTGTAGACTGTCATTTAGACAACCTGTTCTGCTTGTTATCCAGACTTGTGTTCCGGTCTATTATCCAACCTTCCATTAAGCCCTGAGCATTTTTAATTTGTTTTGAGTTTGTTTCTTTAGTTTTTCAATTCTGTTTTAATAATGGTAATTAGTCAATGGTTGTGTCTCTTCTTAAAAGCCTTAGAGGAGACTGTTTAGAATACTTGTTAAGTCTTAATCCTATTTCTTCTTTCTTTTCACCTAATGTTTGGAATTATGTCATGTGTTTTGGTCTATTGTATTGCCTTGTAATTATATTTTTGGTTTGATTTGATTTATCCCTTTGCATGTGAACTTTAGGGTTAGATGCATTAATAGACTGGTACCTTCTAAATTGTTCATAGCAATAAGGCTTGTTCTTTCCATCATGTAGTTATTGAAGAAACCCATAGAATATAATTTAAAATCATTTTTAGAATTTTTATACCTATAAGCTATGTCTACCCTCTTGTAGTATTGTTCTATCTTTTGCAAGTAGGAGTTATTTTCTTATAAATCATCATGTTTACTATCGCTTGCAATTGGACGTTTCTTAGTTTGCATATCTTTGTAGAGGTTAAATTAGATTTTATTCCCTTTAGTTTCTTCACTTCTTTTGAAAGTCACTTTGACACTTTTCCTACTCCTGTTCCAATCACAGTGAACCCTTATCCTCAAAATAACCATGGAGAATGGAACTAGATAGTTAGTTTAAACCATTATGTACATTTGTTAGTTGCATGTATAGTTTTTAGAAAGCATATCTAGTTGTTGTAAACCCTTCTTTGTGCAGTCAGTCTTTAAAGTTGTTTAGCAGTAAAATAGATTTTCTTATAGAGAATAGTTCATTATTATAGCATTTTCTATATCTTTATCTTTTAGTAATTGTTTATATAGCAGAGTAGTATAACTTGATACCACTCTGGTCTAGTACTCTGTTCAATTATCCTGATAGATGAATTCTTAAAAGTTTGACTCATTTTTTAATTTTGAAAGAACTTTTGATCTTTTGTTTGTTAAAGTATTACCACGATATCCTAGGAACCCATCCACCTTCGCATATATTTTGTGTCAACTCTAAGCCTACCAACCCTGGTTGAAAATTAAATATTAGGTGAAATAATCTAGACGATATTTTACCCAACAATTCTTGGTGTGCAATTTGCGAAGTAAAAATCCATGCAACAACCGACTACCACTTGAACTTGAAGAGTCAATAGAACTATCATATAGTCTATCAAAAAAATTTTGTTGCTCATAATAACAATGATAATATCCTAAGGAGCAATGAAAAGAATGAGCAAAGTAATCAGAAACATGAAGGCTGAAGATATGACCGCTGGTACAGAAAATAATTGTCGTGGGGGATTTGCTGGTCGAGGCCAATTCACTGGAAGCCAGGACAACTGACCACGGTGAACAATTTAGTGTTTCACATGTTACAATGAAGGTCACTAATATGCAGACTGTTCATACAAAGATCGGACCGACCTAAAATTTTGTACCAGTTGTGGTTTGGGCGATCACTCGTTAGAGGATTGTCCCACCATGGTCGAGAAAATTAATAAAAAGAAAAATGTTAATGTCTTGTCGTGTGTTCAGAAGTGTGATGTAATTCGCACAAATAATTTACAAATAGTCACTATACAAGGAACAAAAAATGGAAATGATAATCCAAGAATACGTAAAATAAAAAACAAATATTATTACTCTAATCCCATAAAGAAAAACAATTATATAATGATGCATCAGATATGTTTCAAGAATTTGCTAGACAAGAATCAATTGATGATAATCAACAGAATATATCGCAAGAACTATTTAACTTAATGCATAATGATAAATCAGTAGTACAATTTATTGATCTGTTATACAATATTAAGAACAAAACATGTATGGATAAAAAAACTAAGAATATATGTATCCTAAATAAAAAAGATAAGAGTGATGCTGACCCACTTGTCGACCTAGAAATAGAAGGATATCATGCTTGGAAAGTTGTTCTTGATTTTGGATCCCAAGTCAATATTATGACACAAGATATATGGGAATAATTGGCAAGACCTCGACTGAACGAATCAGGCATATATCTAAAATAAGCAGACCAAAGACTTATAGAACCTATTGGGGTATGGAGAAATGTCGACATGACCATAAAATACATTAATACAAAATTCAAGTTTGAAATCATAGACCCTAAGGAAGGATCCAGATCCTTCCTAGCCTTGGTGGGTTGGCCATGGGGTCAGAAGATGAAATGCTCGATTTCATTGGATAAAGAACAGATAAAGCTTAAAGGAAATGGGAATAAAGTAATTGTCCCTATTCATCTTTCACAAGGTGAAGCATGGACCAAACCCATAGACGAAAAGGTCAATGTCCGACAACTTTATCAAATCCAGAATGATGAAGACTATACAGAGCCAAATATTTATGGAGAACTTCTGTTGGGGAACCAAGATTCAGTTGGCTATAATTCAGATGCAGAATTATATGATTGGGAGATGGAAAACTATGAAACTAAAGAAAGAGGATGTAATACCTTGGTTTTGACCCCGTTTTCATTTAAATAAAATGATGTAAATAATCATGGTGTGGAGCTAGGAAAAAGACTCACCATTGATTTAGTATTTATGTTTCGGAAATTAAGGTGTGGCTGATGGTAATTTTTTTTTATGCTAACTGAACATTAACAGCTGAACATTATGTTAAAATTGCAATTTTAATTAAAAACCCAAAGCTGGCTATGTCAGCGCAACTAACTGAGATGGGGCATGATTTTTCCTAAGGATGAAGGAGTGGGGGATTGGAAGAGTGGGGAAATTTGAACTGGGAAGAGCCCCACTTTGGGGAAAACGTTTTTTGAATTTCTTGGGCAAGAAAACACCAAAAATGACCACCTTTTCCTCATGCATCAATGTTTCACCTTCCCTCATGATTTGGATTGAAAAAAACATTTTTGGAAACCCAATTGGGCGTAGCAGCAAGCAAGCAAAAATGACTCTGAGTCTGAACCATCACGATTTTCTCTTGTCTGACAATCTGAATCCTTCATGTTTTTGGTTTTTGTGTTATGACTTTTCCCCTGTTCGGCAATTTTGTTATCTCTCATGTTTTTCTCCTCTTTGCTAGTTTTTTTCCTGAACACAATTGCCTTGAATCCGATTTTGTGTCTTTGATTTGAAAGATCGGCAACATTTTGATTTTGGTAATTTGTAGTGATCGGTCTGGCACCGACAATGTTCAGAAACTCATAAATTTCTGTGTGTGTATGTAATCCCCAGCGTTGTCTACATTCTAATAAATCCCAAGACTGAGATAACTGTGTGTGTATCCACATTTGGAATTTGAATTGATTGAAGGAATGGAAAAATATTCTAGACTTGCTACTTGCTTGATAAACCTAGTGTTTGAAAGAATCTCAAAGACCAATCTAGAAGGTTGGTTTTCTTCTTTTCATGCCCTGAATAGCATTGTAAGGGAAGGCATGGCTTGAGGGACTATGTAGCAGAGAAGGGAATTCTTCCTTGTGTTGGGTGTGTAATTGTTTAGAAATCAGGCTATATTTGGTGTGGATGTTCATAGCTCTAGGGTTGAGCTCACTAGCTTAGCAGTCTGTCTTTCCACCTCCTCGGAAGCCTGATAAACCCAAATAGAAGGATGGCTTGGCTAGTAGCCTCATAAACCCATATGTTGGTTTGGCTGTGTCTCATGTGAATTTGGCTGAGTGTAAACCACTGCCTGTGTAAGTTTGATAAACCCAACTGTGTTGGCTTGCCTAAATTTTATTGTATCCTTGGCTATGGGGAAATTCTGCTAGTGTTCCTTATTCCTCAGGGAAAATCATGCCTAGTGTTGCCGCCTTTCACACACCTGGGTTATGCAGCAGAAATCTTCAAGCCACTCGGTGTGTCCTTGGGGGAAAGTCTCGAGTCAAGGTTGTCACCTTGTTCTTGACTCCTCCATTCAGGCTAACTCCTAACGAAGCCAAGGGGGGTAGACCCTATTAAATTACTAAGGCTAATTACTTAGTGTGATGGTGTTATATTGATTAAGTTGTTTAGGAGTTGTTTGAAATTAACCAGTGGAAACAAACAATAACAAGATGCAAGATTTAAAGCAGATAAGCATAGTAATGACACTCAATATATATATATAATCCAAAGAAATGATCAAATAAATCACCAGTGCCCTAAATGGAGTCAACAGAGAAAATAATGTGCTTGCATGCGCTTGAAAGAATGTTTTGCAAACGTCTCTTGGTAGATTTTAAATTAATGCGAAATGTGAATGAATTAAATTAGGCGAAAAGGGGACTCCGGATATACCTGAGGGGTACTTGGAGTATGTCCAAAAGTGAACTTTCATGGCTACCCGCAGGGTGTTTTTGGGATGGAATGGAGTCTCAGAGACTATTGTTAATAATGCACCCATCAGGGTGTGACAGAGATCGACGCCTCGAGGTCACTTTCCACTTGTTCCCACTCCTTTCGGTGTTTTGCCACTGTTTATAGTTCATTTGAGGTGTTGGATTTTTGCCTGATGGTTTGCCTAATTAATCTAGTCACTAAAGTGATTTTGATGTAGCTTGACTGATCAGATGAACCACAGCCAAGTACAGAGCATACACACTAGACTCTTTGTTATTTTTAGTAAGTTTTAAAAGAGGTGTTCTTATTAAAAAGAAAACCCTCTAGGAACCTCTTTCGGTCCAAGTGGACCTTAATTGGGGAATCAATGAGGGGTTGATTTTATTATGATTATTAAAACAATTATTGAAAATGGAATCAGAGGTACACAACACTAGTTTTCTAATTAGTCCTACCACGCATCTCTTTCACCTTGTGGGTCAATCGGGAAGTCGTGGGGTAAGTAGTAGGATTAATTTTGAATTGAAAATATCAAATAATGAAATTTTTTATCAAAATATACAATCCTACATGTCAAGACTAAACTAGAACAGAAAAAAGGGAAAAATGCAAAAATGTGAAACAGACGCGGATCCCCCCTAGGGGGATGGGGAGCGGGCTCGAAAGAGCCTACTTGAAATGATTCCTTTTTTATTATTATTGGTTACAATATCAGAAAAATTAATTATTCACTTTGGTCCTTGTTATCGGGGATCCAAAGGCTCACAAAAAGCTTGTAACAAGCTGAAATAAAATCACAGTGGTGGGGGAAGCCTCCGAGAAGCTCCGGTTCGCCCAAGAGTAGGAAAACGTGCAGATTATTCTTCTCTTTTTTGTTAAACATGCTAACAAATAGGAATCAATTAAAATCAAATATTCCCAAAAATACTTTGAAAGTGTTTTGGGTCACCACACAGATTATAAAAAAAAACTAAGTAAAACTTTTCAAAAAAGGGCTAATCTAGTTTTTCAAAAAGGATATTGGCTTGCTGTTTGGGCAGCCAATGAGATATGCACTTTTCTTGAATAATATGAAACTTTAAAGAACATCAAGGGAAACTACCTTATTAGCAAGCTACAAATTTCGTTTATAATGCTTGCAAAAAAGAGGGTAATTTCAGCTAGATCTCTTCAAATATAACTTTATATCCAAAAAGGAACTGAGATATAAAATTAAGAAAGGATATTAATAACTAGATCTATATGTGATTTTATTAATGAGACATATCTAAGAAATACGATTCTTTAATAGTAACCAATTTGAAGAAAATTTAAGATTTTGAAGGAGGAAGAGGAAAAGAGAAGTGCTTGTTGCTGAAGCAGATTTGCAAAAGAAACTTGTTAGTGAAGCACTGAGGGGCACAATATTCACAATATTTGTTGGAAAACCATTGGAATCAAACCTGAAGCACAACTCTTCCAATCAAGACAAACTTGTAAGCTAAACAACAAAGCCTGCAAACAAAACCATTAAATCTGAAGATACATATGAGAAGTAGATGATATAGCACGAAAATAATCTTATTTAGCATGCAAATATTAGCTCATTCAAACATATGCAGAAAAATAGGAGTAAGTAAGCTTACTTACAATGATCTATTCCTATGGTTCCAATAATAATTTAGGCATACAACAATTTAATGCAAAAATTGAAAAAAATAGTAGTTCACCTCAAAAGCAACATGATAATGATGATCCACACATGAAAAGTACTCCACAATTTAGCCTCCAAAGATTCTCTTTATTTGCAAAATTGATGATCAATACAAAATTACAATAGCAAGCCCTTCAATCCAGCTCTAACTAGATTGGAAGAGGAAATTTGTGCTTTATTTATAACAAAAACCTGAAAACCCTAGCCCAGAGGGGTGCATGCATGACTGAAGGAGAGACTGCAGTTGATAGAGAGATAAGCTGAGCCTGATCTGATGATGAACTGTGTCTGAATTGATGATGAACTGAGTCTAACTGGACTATAACTATAAATTGGAGTGACACCTCACTCAGTTAACTGAACCAACCAACAAATAACTCCCAGCTTTGATCCACACGTGTGGAGGAGAGAGAAGGGAGGGTGCAACCCTAGATTTGCATGTGCTTGTTAGCTCCTCTCCAGTATTAGCTCATGCCTTCAGTCAAGGAATGGTCATCTGTAGTCAATATTAAGCCAATGAGATTGAATTCTGTCAAAACTGAGCAAAATCCATTGATTTAGGAATTTTGGATTTGCTCCATTATTTAATTAATTTTTAATTAAATTAATTAATATTTGACTTTTTTTGGATTTTCTCAATTGAGTGATGGAAAAATCACTCAAAACTTCGAAAAAGTGGGTTTGTGGGTTTACCAGGTGCTCTGAGTTATAAAATGAGCACCCCCATGATTGAATATGACTTTTAACCCCACTTTTATTACAAGACCAATTTTTCCAATTAGACTATTAAAAAATAGCCTAAGTTTTGTGGAAAAATTAAAATTAAAAAAATAAAAAAGAATAAAAACTTAGGGGGGCTTAGACATGTTCATATGACTCGACCATAATGCCTATCATGTTTATACATTGACACATAGACTCTAATAACCTCAATAGGCCTAAATTCCAAGCCGACCACCCCAACTTTGGAGATATTGAGTGAAAACTTAGAAATTATCAGTTGTTTATTCAGCAACCAATAATAACCAGGGGAAAAAACACCTGGGGCTGATCGGACTGACAAACAAATTCTAAGACACCGAGTCTTTTACAGACACTATCATGCTAGAAAATTTATTACAATTCCCCCATGGGGTATGAACATGTGATATAGTACAACAAGCACTTCCCAGAAGCACTTCTTAAGGTCTTCTAAAGTTTGAACAAATCATATTTTTCCGGTTCACCAGGATCACTTGATAAAAACCATTAAGTACAACTTAGGTGGTAAGATCTGGCTCCAGCTATGGGACGTATGCTCGATCTGGTCATAAGGCAAAGAGATGATACGAGAACACCAAAATATTTGGTTTATACACCCTGTAAGAACATGTCAACTTGAAAAAAAAACCCTCAGTAGCACAAGCTTTATATAATAACCAAATGAACCATTAAGCCGTTTTATTTAAACAAAATAAATGTAACTAACTAATGAAAGAAAATTTTTGTTATAACTAAGTACAAAATAAAAATGCAGAAAGTAATGCTCTCTTTCAAGGAGCTTATTTTCCTACTCTAAGCATGATATAAAAAGGGTCAAGTGTAATCAGAAATCCAATGTAACCACCTAAGCATTTTATTAACATAATTTTTTTTTCCTCCTCTTTGGTTACCAGCCAAAGTAAGGATACTTTATTTAGAAAATGCAAACCTGTGTGATGATCCAGAATGGGTAGGATGGATGGGAAATCATAGGCATGAATAAAGTCATTAAAGTTCTTCCCAAACTAGTATGTGCTTGTGCAGGCTGCTTCTATCCATGACTAGATAGGATTGATATAACAATCAGCAGGATGAGGCAGACTGACTACATCATCATACTGATCATCAAGGTTTATGAAATGATAACTCGTTGCATAAGCCCCAAGCTTCTCCAAATCATAAGGAACCTCTACATGTGAAGAAGATGGCTGAGACTGATATTCCACTGACTGCATCACATTTGACTTTTCAAAACAATGCTTCTCAATGTATTCATTACTGATACCTTTGTACAGATCTGCATGATATGACTCTGGATGATCATGTGAAAATTCTGAATGCTCCTCTTCCATACTAAGATTTTCCCAGGTATCCACACTCCTTGCTATGGATGTATCGTAGATTGGAATTCCACAAATTTTTGAATAGACACTCCCATTGCTGGACATATCATGGATGGGATTCTCAATAAGATTTTCACAAGTTGGATTATCTATGAAATTCCAATAGTCATCACTCCCATCCATGCCATATGTGAGAGAGTCTTCCTTCCCGATATCACATCCTGAGATATAACTACCCTCCTCCTTCTCATAATAATCATCCTTCAAAGTTTTGGTTTCAAAGATATTATGAGAATTTAAACTTTCCAAAACTTCATCCCTAAGTGATGAACATAGAGGAGTATCATCATACACATCATAAACTTCTTCATAAGTGTTGATCTCTGTAATGGTTTCCTCATGAGGGCTTTCTGGACAAGCATTGCAACAATATTGAGAAAATCTCAAATCTTCAATGTTTTCAGTTATGGTGACATGAGGAGAGTCTTCAACAATGTGTTCAATCATGAGTTCCTTGTGAAGCTCTTCAACATGATTGTCATGGATGTTCCCATCTTCAAAATCTTGCTGTGTAATGAGAGATACCTTATATTCTTTAAAAAGATGCTTAATTGCTTCCTTTCTTAAATAACTACTAGGATTATCTTTGATGGGAGTATCATGGATCTCCTCTTCACTTAAATGTTCAAGAAGTGATTCCAAGTCTTCAATACTTTGTATCATGGCAAAAGGTCCATCATATGTTTCCATGTGATACTCTATCCCAGATAGGTAGAAGGTAAAGATCTTTTCAAGGAACTTTTTCAAACCATTCATACTACCCCTACCATCATGCCACTGCTCTAAAAACATCCAAATGAAGCTTGGAAATGAGGTTATACATTTATTAGGAAGGCCCTAATAGAACCAACAACATGCCTTACCCCGAAAAGTACCATCAAACATTTCCATCATATTGTCTTCATGAAGCACATTGGAGTGAGCCATCAACTGAAGGAAAGATTTGACATGCCAGATGGCCAAATCACCATAATTTCCATGAAATACTGGAAGCCATTTAAATGCACCCCCCACACCATCATAACAGTTAGGAAAACCTGGGATGTTTGAGAAATCGATAGGCTGAAAAAGTCCGGTTATCTGGGCACCATACTGCTCCCTTAATTCATCTATATCAAAAATTAATAGTATGCATTTGATATAACCATTAAACCTTGTACTAAATAGGTGGAGCTGTCAAGTGATGAGATTTAAAGGTTTTAATATGTCGCATGGGCTCATATACACACAACAAAACTTCACAAGTTTATGAGATAGCATGGTTTTTATCCCTTCAATGGAGTCGCCATGTGAGATTTAAAATATACATTTAAGAACTCTCACAAAAAATTACCTTTTGCTTTTCTTTGTAAAAATAAAAACTCAAAAAAGTCAGTGGAGTCGCCATATGAAAACTAAATATCTACTCTAAGCCATTCATCAAACAAAGAAAAAACAAAAAGGAAGAAAACAAAAGTCGTACTTCGGGAATAAAAAGATTTATCCTCGGCGACGACGCCAAAAAGTGTTGCCGCCTTTCACACACCTAGGTTACGTGGCAGAAATCTTCAAGCCACTCAGTGTGTCCTTGGGGGAAAGTCTCGAGTCAAGGCTATCACCTTGTTCTTGACTCCTCTGTTCATGCTAACTCCTAACGAAGCCAAGGGGGGTAGACCCTATTAAATTACTAAGGCTAATTACTTAGTGTGATGGTGTTATATTGATTAAGTTGTTTAGGAGTTGTTTGAAATTAACCAGTGGAAACAAAAGATAAAAAGATGTAAGATTTAAAGCAGATAAGCACAGTAATGACACTCAATATATATATAATCGAAATAAATGATCAAATAAATCACTAGTGCCTTAAATGGAGTTAACAGAGAAAATAATGTGCTTGCATGCGCTTGAAAGAATGTTTTGCAAATGTCTCTTGGTAGATTTTAAATTAATGTGGAATGTGAATGAATTAAATTAGGTGAAAAGGGGACTCTAGATATACCCTAGGGGTACTTGAAGTATGTCCAAAATTGAACTTTCACGGCTACCCACAAGGTGTTTGTGGGCTGGAACAGAGTCCCGGAGACTATTTTTTGTAACACACCCGTCAGGGTGTGACAACGATTGGTGCCTCGAGGTCACTTTCTAGTTGTTCCCACTCCTTTGGGTATTTTGCCACTGTTTACAGTTCATTCGAGGCGTTGTATTTTTTCCTGATGGTTTGTCAATTTGGGAGGTGAAGACTAATTAATCTAGTCACTCAAGTGCTTTTGATGTAGCTTGATTGATTGGATGAACCACAGCCAAGTACAGAGCATACACATTGGAGTCTTTGTTATTTTTAATAAGTTTTAAAAGAGGTGTTCTTATTAAAAAGAAAACCCTCCAAGAACCTCTTTTGGTCCAAGTGGACCTCAATAGGGGAATCAAGGAGGGGTTTATTTTATTATGATTATTAAAACAATTAATGAAAATAGAATTAGAGGTACACAACACCGATTTTCTAATTAGTCCTACCACGCATCTGTTTCCCCTTGCAGATCAATCAAGAAGTCGTGGGGTAAGTAGTATGATTAATTTTGAATTGAAAATATGGAATAATGAAAAATGTTATCAAAGTATACAATCCTGCATGTCAATACTAAACTAGAACAGAAAAAAGGGAAAAATGCAAAAAAATGAAATGGACACGGATCCCCCCTGGGGGGATGGGGAACGGGCTCGAAAGAGCCTACTCGAAATGATTCCTTTTTTATTATTATTGGTTAAAAAATCAGAAAACTGAATTATGCACTTTGTTCCTTGTTATCAGGGATCCAAAGGCTTACAAAAAGCTTGTAAAAAGCTGAAATAAAATCACAGTGGTGGGGGAAGCCTTCGGGAAGCTCTGGTTCGCCCAAGAGTCGGAAAACGGGCAGAGTCTCCTTCTCTTTTTTTTTAAACCTGCTAACAAACAGAGAGAAATTAAAATCAAATGTTCCCAAAAACACTTTGAAAGTGTTTTTGGTCACCACACAGATTATAAAAAAAAAACTAAGTAAAACTTGTCAAAAAAGGGCTAATCTAGTTTTTTAAAAAGGAACCAAGGAAATCAAGCTTTCCTTGGGATCTTGGATTTCTGTTTGGGAATACAATGAGATATGCACTTTTCTTGCAGAATATGAAACTTTAAAGAACAGTAAGGGAAACTACCTTATTAGCAAGCTACAAATTTCCTTTATAATGCTTGCAAAAAAGAGGGTAATTTCAGCTAGATCTCTTCAAATATAACTTTATATGCAAAAAGGAAATAAGATATAAACTTGAGAAAGGGTCCTACTAACTAGATATATATGTGATTTTATTAATGAGACAGATATAAGCAATAAGATTCTTTAATAGTAACCAATTTGAAGAAAATTTAAGATTTTGAAGGAGGAAGAGGAAAAGAGAAGTGCTTGTTGCTGAAGCAGATATGCAAAAGAAACTTGTTAGTGAAGCACCGAGGGGCACAATATTCACAATATTTGTTGGAAAACCAGTGGAATCAAACCTGAACCACAACTCTTCCAATCACAGCAAACTTGTAAGCTAAACAACAAATCCTGCAAACAAAACCATTAAATCTGAAGATACATATGAGAAGTAGATGATATAGCATGAAAATAATCTTATTTAGCATGCAAATATTATCTCATTCAAACACATGTAGCAAAATAGGAGTAAATAATATTAATTACAATGATCTATTCCTATGATTCCAATAATCATTTAGGCAGACAACAATTTAATGCGAAAATTGAAAAAAATAGTAGTTCACCTCAAAAGCAGCATGATAATGATGATCCACACATGAAAAGTACTTCACAATTTAGCCTCCAAAGCTTCTCTTTATTTGAACAACTGATGATCAATACAAAATTACAATAGCAATCCCTTCAATCCAGCTCTAACTAGCTTGGAAGAGGAAATTTGTGCTTTATTTATAACAAAAACCTGAAAACCCTAGCCCAGAGGGGCGCATGCATGAATGAAGGAGAGACTACAGTTGACAGAGAGATAAGCCGAGCTTGATCTGATGATGAACTGTGTCTGAGCTGATGATGAACTGAGTATGAACTGAGTCTAACTAGACTAGAACTGCAAATCAGAGTGAAACCTCACTCAGTTAACTGAACCAACCAACAAATAACTCCCAGCTTTGATCCACATGTGCTGAGGAGAGAGAAGGGAGGGCGCAACCATAGCTTTGCATGTGCTTGTTAGCTCCTCTTCAGTCCTAGTTCATGCCTTCAGTCAAGGAATGGTAATCTCCAGTCAATATGAAGCCAATGAGACTGACTTCAGTCAAAACGGAGCAAAATCCATTGATTTAGGAATCTTGGATTTGCTCCATTATTTAATTAATTTTTAATTAAATTAATTAATATTTGACTTTTTTGGATTTTCTCAACTAAGTGATGGAAAAATCACTCAAAACTTAGGAAAAGTGGGTTTATGGGTTTACCGGGTGCTCTGAGTTATAAAATGAGCACCCCCATGACTGAATATGACTTTTAACCCCACTTTTATCACAAGACTAATTTTTCCAATTAGACTATTAAAAAATAGCCTAAGTTTCGTGGCAAAATTAAAATTAAAAAAACTTAAAAAAATAAAAAGAATAAAAACCTAGGGGGACTTAAACATGTTCATATGACTCGACCATAATGCCTAGCATGTTTATACATTGACACATAGACTCTAATAACCTCAATAGGCCTAAATGCCAAGCCGACCACCGCAACTTTGGAGGTATTGAGTGGAAAAATCAGAAATTATGAGTTGTTTATTCAACAACCAATAATAAACAAGGGAAAAAACACCCTAGGCTAATCGGATTGACAAATAAAGTCTAAGAGACTGAGTCTTTTACATACACTATCATGCGAGAAAATTTATTACAACTCCCCCATGGGGCATGAACATGTGATATAGTACAACAAGCACTTCCCAGAAGCACTTTCGAAGGTTTTTTGAAGTCCGAACAAATCATCTTTGTCTGGTTCACCATGATCACTTGATAAAAACCACTACATACAACTTAGGTGGTAACACCCAGATCGGGGGTGACAGTGTTGCTGAGAGATTAAAGAGCACACTGGTCTATGGTTGGGTGGAACGTTGCAGCGACATAGCTGGTTGCAAGACGAGATTCTTTCAAAGACAAGTATTATGGTGTATTTAAGTTCTACAACTGTATTTGCTTATGAATTATTTTGACATTATCGTGAACATGTTGAATGCATTA
>LPNX010101408.1:0-49759 GCA_001517045.1 Pseudotsuga menziesii | reverse complement strand
GTTCATGGGGATTAGATTGCCCGGGTTGATAGATTTTAGTCATGTCCTCTCCACCGAGTAAGGGTTGGGGATGTGACAGTGTGGTATCAAAGCAATGGTTGCAGCTTTGGGCCTCAATGGGCCAAGATTGAGCAGTTGACAGAGGCAGAATCACCCTCTGTGGTCAGCAGGAAGAGCAACAGATAGGAGAAATTTTCAGAAATTTCTCTAAATGTTGGAAATTGCATAGTGGCTACGTTGCCAAGATTGGATCTGCAGTGGTGGTTGGGCTTCCAAGAGGGAGCCAACGCAATGACCGTGTTGGTGAGATGGAGCCGAAAAGAAGGCAAAAA
Source organism: Pseudotsuga menziesii (assembly GCA_001517045.1). Taxonomy (NCBI): domain Eukaryota; kingdom Viridiplantae; phylum Streptophyta; class Pinopsida; order Pinales; family Pinaceae; genus Pseudotsuga; species Pseudotsuga menziesii. Next base: position 49,427 of record LPNX010101408.1, on the reverse strand, counting down.
TTTTCTAAGTGTTTGAAAAATTCCTCTTCTTGCATGGTAGCTGAGAAGGCCAAATAAGAGCCGCAACGATGACGGTAGACAACACATGAATGAGCCGCTCCACAACGGACGTAAGTTAAAGAGCGAGCCAACAGAAGCGACTCAGCTTGCTGAAATGCAGCCGCAATTATGAATGAGGAAAGGAGAAGGGATCATCAGAAGGGAGTTGAGACGGAAGAAATTTCGAAAATTCATCTAAGTGTTGGTAGCGGTGGCCGAAAGTTGAAGTTTGAGCCGATGAAGCAGTGGCTGAAAGTTGAGTTTTGAGTCGCAGTGACGGTGGGGAAATGAATAATTGAGCCACTACGATAGATGGAAGATGAACATCGAGCCGATGTGCGGTGGAAGAATGTTGAACATCTAGTCGCAACGGTGAAAGGAAAAGGAAAAGTGAGCCGCTATGTGGTGGAAGAAATTTGAAGATCGAATCGATGTGTGGCAGTAGAAAGTTGAAGAACGAGTCGCAACAATGGGAAGAAAAGTAAGAAGGAGCCGCTACGCGGCGGAGGAGAAAAAATATAGAGCCGCTACATGGTGGTGTATGGAATATGATGAAGGATCCTCTATGGCGGATGAAAAATGAGGATTGAGTCGCTGTAGCGAGTGAAAGTCAAAATTTTTTCCAATGCAGAGGGTGAAAATTTTGAAATTTGCTCCGAAACAACAGGTTTTCAATGGGATTTCAGGGGTCTTGAAAGTAAAAAATGGCAGCCTGTTTATACCCCCTTGACCCCCATCATCCCCCTGAGACAATCATTCTTTGTGAAATAAAATTCTGTGTTTTGGGAAAAGTTGTCAATGTATGATTTTTCCAAATGAAGGTAAGTAGTTGTGAATTTCTGAGAATGCTATAAATTTATAATTTAACAAACTATGTTATTAACATAGTTTGCAGAATCATAGTCGCCTTAAAAAGAAACATTCCAGATAGTGCAATTGGGTAAAGTGAGTTGTGGTTCAGCCATGAGAATCGACAACCTACAGATGATGTACAGAAACCCAATGAGTATGAGGAAGATGCTATGGGGGAAAATGTCCAAGTTGGAAATGTTGAGATATAGTCTAATGGGAGAATATTGCAAGAGACTCCCCTAGATTTTGCAGCCACCATGAGAAGCCTAATGGTAGAGATGCAGAGTTACGAGGAAGATAATGAAAGATTGTTTAAGGCTCAGGAGGAGTAGAATCAGCTGAATGCATCCATGCTGCAAAGTTTGATAGATATTTATAGAGAGATGAATTTTGAGGACCAAACAGAAAATCTAGAAGGGAGTAAGAACACTGCTAGAAGAAGAAAGAGATCACCTAGTGAGTCATCTGACTTTGAAGGGTCCACTGTAGATTCAAGTTCTTCTTTGCACAAGAATCAGAGAATGAGGCGCTGTCAGAACCACTCATGAGATGAATTTAAGAAGGCAAGGAAGCCTACCTTCAACGGTGAGGTAAAGACTGGTCAAGAAGCTGAAGCTTGGCTTCTGGGGATGAGGAAATATTTCCAAGTCCAAGACTATTCTGGGAATATGAAAGCTAGAGTAGCCATTTTCAATTTGACCAAAAGAGCATCCATAGGGTGGGATAATTTCAGACAGGTAAAGAAGATCAATGAAAGGAAGATTGTGTGGAAGCAGTTTTGGAAGTATTTCAAGGAAAAGTACCTCTCTGACAAGTACTATGATGACAAGATTAAAGATTTCCATGAGCTAAGATTGGGACAACAAACCATGGAAAAATATGCAAACAAGTTCTTAGAATTGCTGAGGTATGTCATATATATTAAAGATGAGAAGGTAAAGATCCAGCATTTTCTGAGTGGACTACCTTAGTCTTACGAAGACCGAATTGAGTTCTATGAACATAGGACTCTGGAAGAAGCAATAAGAAAGCTAAGTATTGATACAAGAAAAGAAAGAACAAACCGGATTACCAGAAAACATGGAAGGACAAAAGGAGTGAGAAGTCTGACCAAAGAAAGAAAGGTTACAAACCTTCTAACTTCAAGAATCAACAGAAGCAACCAACACAAGTTGAGAAGAAACCAACTAGAGCGACGAGAGAGAAGCCAAAATATCCATAGCAGAACAAAGGACCACTCCAATGTTGGAAATGTGGAGGACCCCACATGCGTAAGTATTGTCCACTTGAGAATGAAAATGAAAGGCCAACATACAATGTTCAAAAGGTAGAAATAGTGAGGTAAGTAGCAAGGGCCATACCTAGAATTTATGCAACACTGGAAGACCGTCAGGAAGATCACTAGTAAACGGTGGTTGAAGTTGCAGGTAAGATTGTTGAGCAATCTATTTCTATTTTGATTGACCCTGGTTCTACTCACAGTTATATTGCTCCTAGAGTAGTGGAGGTTTGTGCTCTTAGGAAGGTAAAGCATAGCAATTCATGGCTAGTTCAGCTAGCCACTGGAACTAAGAGAAAAGTTAATGAAGTGGTGGAGAAATGTCCATTGGCGATGAATGGATTGATCACTTGTGTAGATCTGAATTTTCTACCACTTGATTCCTATGACATTCTCATTGGAATGGATTGGTTAGAAGCTCATAGGGTGAATCTTGACTATTATAAAAATACTTTTGAATGCATGGATGAAGAAGGGAACCCAGTAGTGGTAAGAGGCATTCCAAAGGTAATTTCTTTGAGGTATATTTTAGCAATTCAGTTAAAGAATTTTTGTAGAAAAGGTTGTCAGTTGTATGCAGCCCATATTGAGGAGGAAACAAAGTTTGAAACTCCTAGGTTGGAAGACTACCCCGTGTTACAAGATTTCAAGGATGTTTTTCCTGATGAGGTTCCAGGAATTCCTCCAAAGAGGGACATAGATTTCACAATTGAACTCGTGCCAGAAGTAGCACCAGTGTCAAGGGAACCCTATAGAATGCGTACACTAAAAATGTTAGAGTTGAAGATGCAGCTGCAAGAATTGTTGGATAAAAAGTATATCAGGCCGAGTGTCTCCTTGCGGAGAACCAGTTCTATTTGTAAAGAAGAAAGATGGTACACTCAGATTGTGTATTGATTATAGGAAATTGAATAAAGTCATGATGAAGAACAAGTCCCTTGCCAAGAATTGATGACCTCTTTGATCAAATGAAAGGAGCGAAGGTATTTTTCAAGATTGAATTGAGGCCTGGGTACCATCAGGTGAAAATCAAGGATGAAGACATTCATAAGACAACCTTCAGAACAAGGTATGGACATTATGAGTTTGTAGTGGTACCATTTGGTCTCACAAATGCACCAACAACATTTATGTGCCTTATGAATAGTGTCTTCAGCAGGTATTTGGACAAATTCGTTCTTGTTTTCCTTGATGAGATTCTTGTTTATTCTAAGAATGAAGAAGAGCATGGAGAACATTTGAGATTAACATTGCAATTGCTCATAGAACATCAATTGTATGCAAAGCTGAGCAAGTGTGACTTCTATAGGGATATAATTCAGTACTTGGGTAACATTATTTTAGAGGAGGGTATATCTGTAGACCCTGACAAGATTCAAGCTATTAAGAATTGGCCTACTCCAAAGAATGTGACAGAAGTAAGATATTTTATGGGGCTTGTAAGATATTACAGGAGATTTATTGAAGGATTCTCCAAGGTTGCACATGCTATCACTTCTTTTCAAAGGAAGGGGATAAAGTTCGAATGGACCTCGAAGTGTGAAGAAAGTTTCTAGTGGTTGAAGTATCTTCTCACAAGTTCACCGCTCTTAAAAGTTGCAGACCCAGAGAAATATTTTGTGGTATGTACAGATGCATGTGGTCAAGGACTTGGAGGATTTCTTATGCAAGACAACCATGTGATATGTTATGAGTCAAGAAAATTGAAGGAGCATCAGAAGAACTATGCCACTCATGATCTAGAACTTGCAGCCATAGTACATGCTCTCAATATGTGGAGACATTATTTCATGGGCATAAGATTTGAGCTAAGGACAGACCATTGTGGTCTGAAGTATTTGTTTGATCAACCTACTCTGAATGCAAGGCAAGCGAGATAGTTGGATTTTTTATGTGAGTTTGATTTTGAAATCAAGCACATAAAAGGAAAAGAGAATAAGGTAGCTAATGCACTCAGGAGGAAGGTACAGGAAATGCATGTGGCATCCATTAGTATTTTCCAATTAGATTTGAGAAAGCAGATTGCTAATCATGTTGCTGAATATGAACTGTATGCAAAGGTCAAGGATAATTTGCAGTAGCAAAGCCTTGAAAAGAAGTATGAGGGATATAAATTGGAAGAATATGGAATTATTACCTATAAGAACATATCTTATATTCCAAATGTAGCAGATTTGAGGAGGGTTGTTATGGATGAGATCCATCAAGCTCCATATTCTGGTCACCCAGGATATCAGAAGATGATTGCTACAGCTAGAAAGAAGTACTTTTGTCCAGGAATGAAAAAGGACATGGATGAATATATTTCGGGCTGTATGAAGTGTCATCAAGTGAAGGTTGAACATCAACATCCAATAGGTTTGTTGCAGCCTTTTCCAGTTCCAAAATGGAAATGGGAAGTTATTTCCATGGATTTTATTACATGATTTCCAATGACTTAGAGACAACATAATTCCATCATTTTTGTGGTAGACAAGTTGAAAAAGGAATCACATTTTATACTGGTTAAGTCTATGCATAAGACTGATGACATTGCAAAGATATCCATGAAGGAGATTTTCAAACTGCATGGATTGCCTAAGGAAATAGTATTTAACAGAGATGTCAAGTTCACTTCCAATTTCTGTAAGGGGTTGTTTACAAATTTAGGTACAAAGTTGAATTTCAACACTGCCTACCATCCTCAGATTGATGGATAGAACAAGATTGAGTTAACTAGGTTCTCGAAGACATGCTTCGCATGTATGTGATGGAAAAACCAACCAAGTGGGAAGATTATTTACACATGGTAGAGTTTGCTTATAACAATAGACAACATGCATCCTTGGGGATGATTCCATATGAATATTTGTATGGCATAAGGTGTAGGACACTAGTGACTTGGGATAATCCAGTGAACAGGGTTGTACCTGGTCTAGAATTGCTCAAGGAGCTGGAGTAGAAAGTTGTAAAGACCAGGAAGAATTTGAAGGCAGCCCAAGATAGACAGAAAAGCTATGTAGATAAGCATAGGGTGAATAGAGATTTCAATGTTGGGGATCATGTTTACCTCAGAGTGAAGGCAAAGAAGAGTTCCTTGAAGCTTGGAAGTTGTGCCAAGTTTTCACCTAGATACTGTGGGTTGTTTGAAGTGCTTGAAAGAATAGGACCAGTTGCATATAGAATTGCATTGCCTACTAGCACTAGAGCTCATAATGTTTTTCATGTTTCTTTGCTTAAGAAGTATGTACATGATACTAACCATGTAATAAATTGGGATGTGATTCAGGTGGAACTAGAGGGAGAGTTCCAAATCGAGCCTACGCGCATCCTTTCTGGGAAGGTCACAATCCTCCATAACCAAGCAATAGGATAGGTGAATGTGCAATGGGAGCACTATGGTCCTGAAGAAGCTATGTGGGAGCTGGAGGATGCCATGTGACTGACACATCCATTTTTTTTTGAATCTGCGGATTGCTGAGGGCGGTAGTAGCAATCATTTTTGTTCAATGTTGTAAAGCACTGAGGACCATAGTGTTGAAGGGGGAGGGGAATGTAATACCCCGGTTTTGACCCCGTTTGCATTTAAATAAAATGATGTAAATAATCATGGTGTGGATCTTGGAAAAAGACCCACCATCGATTTAGTATTTATGTTTTGGAAATTAAGGTGTGGCCGATGGTATTTTTTTTATGCTAGATGAACATTAGTAGCTGAACATTATTTTAAAATTGCAATTTTAATTAAAAACCCAAAGGCGGCTATGTCAACGCAACTAAATGATATGGGGCATGATTTTTCCTAAGGATGAGGGAGTGGTGGATTGGAAGAGTGGGGAAATTTGAATTGGGTAGAGCCCAACTTTGGGAAAAACGTTTTTTGAATTTCTTGGGCAAGAAAACACCAAAAATGACCACCTTTTCCTCGTGTGGAAACGTTTCACCTTCCCTCACAATTTGGATTGAACAAAACATTTTTGGAAACCTAATTGGGCATTCATGCAACAACAAGAAAGCAAAAACGACTCTGATTCTGAACCATCACAATTTTTCTCCTGTCTGGTGATCTGAATCCTTCACACTTTTGGTTTTTGTGTTATGACTTTTACCTTGTTCAACAATTTTGTTCTCTCTCACATTTTTCTCTTGTTTGCTAGTTGTTTCCCTGAACACGATTTCCTTGAATCTGATTTTGTGTCTTTGATTTGAAAGACCGACAACATTTTCATTTTGGTAATTTGCAACAATCGGTCTAGCACCGACAATGTTCATAAATTCGTAAATTTCTGTGTGTATATGTAATCCTTGGCATCGTCTACGTTCTAATAAATCCTAGGACTGAGATCACTATGTGTGCATCCATGTTTGGCATTTGAATTGATTGAAGGAATTGAAAAAGATTCTAGACTTGCTTGATAAACCTAGTCTATGAAAGAACCTCAAAGACCAATCTAGAAGGATGGTTTTCTTCTTTGCATGCCCTGAATAGCACTGGAAGGGAAGGCGTGGCCTAAGGGACTATGTAGCAAAGAAGGGAATGCTTCCTTGTGTTGGGTGTGTAATTGTTTAGAAATCAATATAGATTCAGTGTGGGTGTTCATAGCTTTGGGGTTGAGCTCACTAGCTTAGCAATCTATATTTTCACCTCCTTGGTAGCCTGATAAACCCAACTGGAAGGATGGCTTGGTTAGTAGCATGATAAACCCATATGTTGGCTTGGATGTGTCTCATGTGAATCTGGCTAAGTGTAAACCACTACCTGTGTAAGTATGATAAACCCAACTGTGTTGGCTTGACTAAATTTTATTGTATCCTTGGATACGGGGAAATTTTGCTAGTGTTCCTTATTCCCTGGGAAAAATCATGCCCCACTCGGGGTTGGTAGTGTTGCTGAGATATTAAAGAGCACATTGGTCTATGGTTGGGTGGAAAATTCTAGCGACATAGCTGGTTGCGGGATGAGCGTCTTTCAAAGATAAGTATTCTGGTGTATTTAAGTTCTACAACTGTATTTACTTATGAATTATTATGACATTATCGTGAACATGTTGAATGCACGAATGTGCTAAATGAATGATTTTTATTTTGAAGTATATATCATGTACATTTTATTATGCATTTGTGTATTTATATGCTTTAAGTTCAAATGCATTTATATATATATATGATTCCAAAGCCTAGTAGAAATTTTTACAGGTGAAGTTTCTCAATGGTGGGATACCCATCAATCGAGACTATGAACATGGACAATGAATTCAACATACTTCGTTGAACGATTCTACCCGAGGAAGCTAGCTAAACAGGCACAAATACTTGTCTTCACACATGGACAAGATCTTGAAAAATCACATAAATATATGTGAAAGAGAATGGAGAATACTTGGTTACAAAGATGAACCTACATGGTTGCATCTATTTCCATCCACATTGGATGATTTACCAAATAAGTGGTATAAGATGGAATAAACACAAGGCGAAACGTTAGTATGGAACGAACTCAAGGAAAAATTTACCAAGGAATTTAAATTCATATCGAAAGATGAAAAAATAGTTGAAGGAATGAAACAAATAGAAACATTCATACAACCAACTGTTTATCACACTTCAACACTAAATCATAACCGACTGAAAGCATCATGTAATAACATTTGGTCTAATAGAATACCATAGTTGACAAGACTTTGACTAGAAAATGAGCATACACATGGAAACCATTTTCAGTGGAAATATGATCATCCATAAACAATAAAAACAATTAGAACGATACTTAAGGTTGAATCGACCGACAAAGAAGATACCGACCAGATGACAACAACATACTTCTCAACATCATTTTCTCAGTTCAAAGAGGGAATTCGACAAATTAATGAAAGAAAGGCACGAGAATGGATGCATGCAAAGGAAAAAACCAAAGAAGTCGACATATCTAATGACAACAGAACAAAAATGGCGAGAATAGGTGACTATTGGAACAAAGAACAAACAACATAAATAATTAATCTAGTGAAAGAATTCTAGGATGTATTTTCCTAAGACTATAAAGATATTAAAGGGTTAATACAGGAAATCGGTGAAATGAAGATTGATATCAAACTTGATGCAAGACCTGTCAAGAAAAGACCTTACAAACTAGCTCACAAATATAAGGAAATAATGAAAAAAGGGATTGACAATATGTTAGCAGGTGGAATCATCTACCCAATCGACCAGTCAGAATGGGAAAGCCCAATGGTCGTTCAACCGAAAAAGCATGACCTGAAAAAATTGAGAATCTGTGTATATTTTCAGGAGCTGAATAAAGTCACTTTAACAGATACATTTTCAACACCGTTTGCAGATGAAATCCTAAATGAAGTCGTGGGACATGAGTGCTACTCGTTTACAGATGGATTTTCCAGGATATAATCAAGTCCTGATTGCCAAGGAAAATCAGAAGAAGACAACATTTGTCTATAAATTTGGTTCATTTGCTTATAGATTTATGCCATTCGGTCTTAAGAAGGCACCAATCGTATTCTCAAGAATAGTAGTCAAAGCATTTCAAGAATACATATATAAAACAATGGCTGTATACTTCGACGATTGGACAATTTACTCCATGTTGAAAGATCATTGCAAATGGTTAAGATTAATGCTAGAATGCTGCCGACAAATCCAACTATCTCTCAATATAAATAAATGCATCTTTTTGACCCCTATAGGAATTCTATTGGGACATATTGTATGCAAAGAAGACATCAAAGTTGACTTTGCAAAGATAAAAATCATCTGTGACTTGAAACCTCCAGTGAATCCAAAACAAGTTAGAGTGTTATTAGGACATACAGGCTATTACAGAAAATTCATTCACCACTATTCAGATATGACATATGCCTTAGAGGAACTATTAAAAGACGATCAATTGTTTGAATGGACTAAAGAATGTGATGTATCCTTCGACACTCTAAAGAGAAAACTAGTCGAAGCACCTATTCTTAGGTTTCCAATTTGGTCAGTCAAATTTCATGTACACATTGACGCATTAGGCATTGCAATAGGTGCAATATTAACACAACCATGAGATGATGGGATGGACTACCCAATCATGTATAGCAATAGAAAATTAAACAAGGAAGAACACAATTATTCCACAACAGAAAGGGAAGCATTAGGGATGGTCTTTGCACTCCAAAAATATCGACATTACCTACTAGCAAACCCCTTTATATTTTACACTGATCATGAAGCACTGAAATATCTAGTAAATAAAACTTTACACCATGGAAGAATCTGTCGTTGGTTGTTTCTATTCCAAGAATTCGAGTTTGAATTTGTAGTCTGACGAGGAAAGATAAATGTCGAACTCGACCACTTGTCGCGAATTGACATGGGGGAGGAACCGACAGGAGTCGAAGACGATATTCCATATGCACATTTGTTTCAAATAGAAGCTGTACTAGAAGAACTAGAAGAAATAGCTCAATTTTTAGAGAATGTTCAAACACTTGAAGGTATGAGTACTAAAAAGAAACAAATTCTAGCAATGAAAGTTGCACCATATAGTCTAATTAACAGATTCCTATATAAAATGGGCTTGGATGAAGTACTATGTCGATGTGTTTTAGAGCATGAAAGAGAAAACATAATGCATGAAGCCCACTATGGCCTAGTTGGAGGAAATTTCCAGTTGGACATTACTGCTAAAAATATCCAACATTCAGGACTATGGTGGCTGACATTACACAAGGATTGTTGAAATTTTGTTAGTAAATGTGATTGCTGTCAACATTTAGTTTGACCTTTAACTAGCACTAAGATGCCCTTAATATAGGAAAATCCAAGTTTAACGCTCAAAATTTGGGCTATCAACTTTATATGACCACTTCTAGTTCCAGCTAGAAGGGCATATGCACGCTACATCATAACAAAAGTTGAGTATGTTACTAAATGGGTAGAGGCAGAACCTGTTGAAAATTGTTCTAGTGAAGTAGCTGCTAAATTCATATATGAAAATATAATTACTAGATTTGGTTGTCCATTGACTCTAATTAGTGACCAAGGATCACATTTTATCAACAAGACCATTGCCACGTTAAAAGAGCAGTTGAAAATCAACAATAGACGAAGCACAACTTATCATCCTCAGTCTAATGGGGCAATAGAAGCATTTAACAAAACCTTAACAAGAGGCTTAACAAAAAAATTGCAACACTGACAAAGACGACTAGGATGAGAAAATTCCTGCTATATTATGGGAATATAGAACAACATATAAGCAATCTACAGACAAAAAACCATTTATACTAGTCTATGGCCAAGAAGCAGTCGTTCCCCTACACTTTCGACAACAGACACCAGTAATAGCCGACATACTACATATTAATGGAGAAGAAGCAAAGAAGGATCGATTGATGCAACTAGCTAAGCTATAATAACACTGAATACTTGCTATTCAACACCAATAAATCCAAAAGCATCAACATAAAGCATGGCATGACCAAAATATCAAAAATAAGAACTTGTCGGTTGGAGATCTTACGTTGCTGTATAACAGTCGAGTAAAAGGAAAACCAAATATTTTGCACAAAGAATGGATGGGATCCTATGTAGTTGAAGAAATAAATGCCAATGGATTAGTTCGACTAAGAAAGTTACAAGGTGGAGTATTTCAAAAGCTAGTCAATGGTGCCCGACTAAAGCGGTATCAAAACTAAAAAGTCTAAAAAAAACGGTTAACAAAATCTATAAAAACCATAAAAAACTAAAAAGAATAGAAATAATTAAATCGATCAAGATAAAAATGACAAGAAATCACAAAATATGTAACAAAATACAATTTGATAGAAATAACAAAAGACATTATCGACATACCGATTACTACCCATTCTACCGACATTTCCATCATCAAAAAGAGGATCAAACGGTCCAATCAAGCCATCATGACTATAGACAGAGGGAGCTCCAAAACCAGAGCACATTAAAAGAGCTATCAATAGAGTGTCCTTCTCCATCATATACACCATTAATACCTCCATTGACAAGATTTCCGCTTGCGCCACTTATAAATACTACATTAGACGAGGAATTCATATCATTTACCGAAGAGCTTGATAGACAGAGCTACTAGACTCTTGAGAGAAAAGTACTAGAGTAAAAACTTGAAATTACAACTGACAAAAAGGAACCAAAGAAGACCAGATCCGCGACCACCAAAGCAAAGGAGTTGCAGTCCGCTGCAACCCCATTGATAAAAAGATAAGAAAATATCAGTAAGGCAAAAGTTCAGGAAACTTATTGGGCAAGATTATGGGAATAAAATAAGAAATGGGCACATGTAGACATAAAAATGGTAGAAGAAGCACATAAAGTAAATGCCAGTACCATCATGAGCTATATCAATGCACCTCTCATGGTGGGCTTTGACGGGATGAAAGAGATAATAGCAAAATTCATCATTAGTCAATATCATAATGGGAATTTCTATTTTTATAAACCTGTTGAGATATCCGGTGAAGTTATTTACAAACTTACATGAATGTCTAACAAAGGAAAACCTGTTCTTGTCGGTTCAAATCCCGAGTTAGTTGAAAAACTAACAGGTACACTGACTAGAAAGAATTCTAAGGGGCTGAAATTCGGTCAAATAAAGGCCACAACGCCCAATATGGTTGCGAAAATTGTGTCTATAGGTCTAATGGTTACAGGAAAAGGGTGCGATCTGAGGCTCGACATGTTGGAATATTTCGATTGTATATCAAAATCATGGAAAACCTACCATTGGGCTCAATATGTAGCTGACGTGGTCAAAACAAATTGTGTAGTGTCAGGAGGGGGCCATAGTGACCAGGTTCCCATCATTGATCATATGGATTTCTATGTACCTCTTATGTCCTATCAAAGATCTGCAGGTCATGGAACCAACAAGATTCCATATGTGGCATTTTAAGCCATTCTCAATGGCTAGGAACTCACAAAAATTGAAGCAGCCAAAGTTCTACTAGACAATTGGTTTCAAAATTTAAAAGTCCAAACAGCTAGATGGAGGGTGCCCTAAAACATCCGAAGAAGTCTGCCATCGACAACACACATCTAGCTAGAACTCGACCATACTATAGTCTGGTACATGCAAGGAGTTGCAGCAAAAGCCACACACCTTGACTATTATCCAACATTCAAGGAGATCTTCACAGAGTTGGACCGAAAATCCAATACTAAAATATCTATACCGATGGTTGCAAATAAGACCAATCAACCAATTGTGGAACCCCTTACCAACCAAGAGAAAGAGGAATATTATGAAGTACACCTTCATATATACACTTTCACTCTAGAAGACACCCTAGTAGGAGAGACAAGTGCTCTTTAGATAGTAACAGTACCACAGACACAACAAGCCCTTGTACTGAACGAATAATAGGAGGAGGAGGAGGGTGAATAGATAGATGAACAAACAGATTCCGACAAACCTAAGTATGCTTTGATGAAGTAGAATCTTTGATAACTAGATCATGAAATATCCAAATCACGGAAGAAGAATGCTAGTCCGATAAAAGGGAAGGGAAATCACAAACTCATTCTTCAAGAAGATTTAGATGATGAGGAAGAGCTACTTTCTAGAGCTACTGAAATCTTGGAGGATGCCACCAAAAACAAAATATCTGTCGAGAAGCAGTTCAAACACTTCATAGAAGTAGAAGAAAAACAAGAAAAATATAAAAAGGTAAGAGTTGCCACCCCCCCTGAAGTTGATTCTATTGATTTAACCTCCACTCCTCCACCCCCATATCCAACTAGAATAGTTCAAGAAGAGACACCAAGCCGTACCATTGTTGCCTCATAAAACCCTTATAAAGACGTATTGCCTGAAGCACTCAAAGAGAGTTTTGATGAAGATGTTGACCTGCAGCAATTTATCAATAATATTCCCAATATTTTCTGCAATGCTCAACAAATAAACACCACACATGCATCCACTAAGTCAAGATCTTCACGATGACTTCTCACCCAGCAACCCAGCCAACCACAAAAATCCTCCCTAGAACTGAAAGTTATGGGAGTTATTAAATCCTCATTCATAAGAAACCCCGACAAATTATCTCAAGTTTTCGCAGCTCACATTTCATATTTTATACCATCTACTGAAAATCATCCCCTCCCAGTTAATGAAGAAGATGAAGGTGCAATTGACGTTGATACAAATGATCATGTAGAAAAATTGGAAATAGATCAATAAATAGACAACCTCCTCGAATCTGTTGAAACCGATGACCCTGTAGACTTTCAACCTGAATTCAAAAATCTTATGCCAACAGGTACCCTTTCGACCACCCCATCAAATCCAGAACATCTGCCATCACCTACACCACCACCAAACTCAAATCCACCTCCAAAATCATATCTACGTCTACACCACCAACAAGTACACACACAACCACAGACCCCATCCCCAAAATATAGTTGGTAATCCCCAATGTAACAGAAAATCAACCGACCGAAGAGCAACAAACTGAACAATAGAAACCCAGAATAGTACCGGTAGGAGCAGAGGTTTCACATCATTCTCAGCCAAAACCATCCCTAAAGACAAAGTAAAGGGGTCTGGCCATAACCATCCCTCAAAAGGTGTAGATAACACCCCCATATTGGCCTTGAAGAAGAAAAAACAACCCTTCTCCCTATGCAGATATCTGAAAGTGTGTTGGTACTAGAACAGCATAACACTGCACAAGGTTACACAAGATGAAACTGATGCAGGAGGAGCACAAATATTCATATCAAGGTGCAATGGATGCAACCGAGAAGTCTTCTAGTTCAGAGGGAGCATCTGCAACAATCAAGGTGGTGTTTGATCCTGGTGGATGCTTCTTCAGAAGTACCTTCCTCTCTAAGAGGAAGTGTTAGTTTTTGTAGTTCGACAGGTACTATGTTGGGGGTGTCTAACAACATATAAGGAGTCGAGATGATTTCTATACATACATTATAAAGGTGGATATATGACACCTCTTGTAAATGGTTTTAGTTGGTCCATGGTATTGGAAGGCCCATTGTATTTTATGAGTGTGATATTATAAAATGAGCCTTAGAGTATGAGTTTAGCATCACAGTCATAGGAGTAAAGGAGATCTTCTATAGTGTTCATCATCACAATTGCAAGAGACAAATTTCCTCTTGTAGTTAGCAATTTATATCTTAGTTTGAGATCTCAACCTTTTCAGGGAAGAGTTACTTCTTTTAGATGAAGAAGACGAAGAAACCATAGTATTGGGTTGATGAAGTCGACGTTTTGAATCTATATTAGGAATTATCATCAAGACTTAATTTGTCAAGATTGAAGAGTGTGAGGGCCAAGTTATTAATCATTGAGAGGTGGAGGAAAATTTCGAGAAAAACGAGTCTAGTCGGTGAAGACTATTAGGGTTCTAGGTTGGAAATAAAAAATTTTTAATAAAAAACTTGAAACCTAAAGCTTAAAAAATTTTAAATTTATAATTATTTAATAATCTTAATTCTAAAAAAAATTTTAAGTCTCTTTTTTAATTTAAAAAATTATTAAATTTTTAAAGGTTCTAAAGTTTTAAAAAATAAAAAGGTTTTTATGCAAATTTTACTAAAATTTTTTAAAAACTTTTTTGAAAATTTTTTATTCAAATTTTTATTATTAAACTTTATTAAAAGTTTACCAAAGTTATTAAGAATATGTTTAAAAAGTTAAAATTAAATGAATAGTAATGTAATTAGGTTAAAATTTATTAAGTTAGTGTATTAATAATTTCTTATATAATAACATAATATTAAGGATTAGTATTATGTTATATATAAAGTCTTAAAGGTTTAAAATTAATAAATCTTATTAGAATTTAAAAAATTTAAATTTCCTTAAATTTTTAAAATTTTTTAAAATTTTTGAGAAAACCTAGAAAATTTAAAGAAAGGTAAGAGACCTTAAATATTATTAAGGCTCTATAAGTTAGTTAAAAGTTTAAAAATAAGGTCAGGTTTGAAGAGCAAGAATTTTAGGGAAAGAGGTCTTCCTAACCAAAGAAAGAAAGGTAACAAGGTGCCTAAGAGTCTAAAAAGTGGGGCTAGAAACTTAGGTTTACTAGGAGACCTACAAAAAACCAAACTTAAAAGGAAGGGTAAAAACCTAATGGTTGAGAATCGAAGGTAGCCAACTAGTACTAACCTCTAGGCCTCCATCCTTATTCAAGTTGTTTGGAAGCTTTAATATTTCTAAGGCCTCCCTGAATTTTCTTTTGAAATGGTGGTATTCCTTTGCAAGTATGTTTGTGTCTTCAAGGCAAATATGGTGTTTAGTTTTAGCGACATGTTCTGCAAGGGCTGAGGAGTGGGTTTGTTCATTTCTAATGTCGGCTCCATGTTCTTTCAACTGGATGTAGAAAGAACGTCTCGTCTCACCTATATAGCTAATCTTTCAAGAACATGGAACCATATAAACACCCCTAAATTTAGTATGATCAATAGGATCCTTGACTGATATCATCTTCTTTCTAATGGTTTCAAGGGGTTTGAAAGAGGTTGTAATGTTGTTCTTACCTAGGATTCTGGAGATCTTATCAGTTACCCCTTGGATGTATGGTAAGAATTCTCTAGGGTTGGTGGTCTCGTTCTTGGAGGTTATCGAATTAGTGTGACTCTTGTTATGGGATTTATAAAGGGTTTTGTTTATAAACTTAGGTTTATAACCTATGTTACTGAAAACCTTCTTAATGTGGTATTTCTCATTCTTAAGATGTTTTGAATCAGAGATCCTATAGGCTCTCACCACTAATGTAAATAGGACTCCTATCTTTTGATAGGGGTGGTGGTGGGAGTTGGCATGGAGGTAGCTCTTGGTATGAGTCTTTTTTCTGAAGACCGTGTGTTCCAAAGTACCATCCTCTTTTCTCTGGGTTTCTTTGGCTTCTTCATCTAAAACCTACCACCACAAAAACTTAGCAACATAAGTTACTTCTTTGTTGGATCCAGGGTTTGTCTATTAATTTTGTAAAGAGGATTTGGGGCATTTTCTTGTGGGATTTGGTCCAATTTCAGAGGGTTTACCTATAGGACTACTATATTGTTATTGTAATCAAACCCTACAATAATAATAAGACACACATTGTGCTGGGTTTCCCTGAAGGATTGGGGTTTCAAGGATATCTCTTATGTTGTGGTTTTCTCTATTTATGGTTGTTTATCAATGTGTTTCTATCTGATTTAGTTAAATTAAGACTAGGATAAATATTAATGAATAGATAGTAATTGGATTTGGTAAATTGTAAATTTTCACACTTGATATTTCTTAAGTAACCTATTGATTGGTTTGACAATTTCAACGAATTTGGGAATGAACTGTCTAATATAGTTTATCTTTCCAAAAAATGATTGAAGAGATTTATTGTTGATAGGAAATGGTACTTGTTTAATGGAATTGAGTCTTTGGAGATAAATTTTGATACCCTCCTTGGATATATGTCCCAATATTTTACCCCCATCAACCCCAAGAATTGGCTTCTTGGGATTCAAAATTATGTGATATTTTCGACACTTCTCAAATACTTTCCGAAGATGAATTATATGACCGTTCATTCCTTTAGAAACAATGATCAATTCATCTTGGTATATTTTGATTATCTTCCCAATAAGGTCCCTAAAGGAAAAATGCATTGTTCTCCAAGAGTTAGACCCAACATTCATTAATCTAAATGGAATTCTAAGGTATTCAAGTGTTGCCCAAGGAGTAGTAAAATACAACATTTTAGCTCATCCCAAGAGACCCTCTAACAATTTTTCCATGTTGGTGAGTGCATAGTTATATTTAATAAAAAATTGTCTAAGGTTTCTATAGTCAACACAAAGTCTTATTTCATTATTTTTTTCCTAAGCACAACCAAATTGGCTACCAACTTTGAGTGTCTTGTAGAGGAAATGGTTGTTGCTTCCAACATCTTTTCTAACTTTTTCTTGATGAGAGGTGCTAACATAGGATTGATCCTTCTTAAACATTTTCCTAAAAGGTTTGGCACATTCCTTAAGAGGGATATTATGGTGGATCACATATTCTTTATAAGCCTTTAAGTCATCATATGACCAAGAAAACACATCCCTATACTCCCTCAACAAGTTTTCAATATCTCTTCTTTCTTCCAAAGTTGTATTTTTAGGCCACTTAATGAATTTGGACAAGATTTAAAACCAATGTTCAACTCTATGTGGTCTTTGGGATCACACTTTTCCTTTTTCTTCTTAAAAGCATCATATCTATCAAAGTCACGTTCTAAAGGAACAAGGACAAGGGGGTATTCATTTTTTTCTAAGTATTTTGTCCCTTGAGTCTTATCACCTTCAAATATTTTATCAACATTGCAATTTGCAAATTCATTCAAGTTATTCATGAACCTTAACATTTGAGAATGATCCTGAAAGAATTGCCAATGCTCAAGATTATTAGGAATAGATGTACTAAATATTATTTCTATTTTCCTCCCCCCCACCATTATTTGACTCTCGCATGGTTGCAAGGAGGAGGTTGCTACAACTAGACTATTAGCCAAGGAGTTATGTTCCATAGGAATCAATGGAAAATGCATTAAATAACTCAATGGTGTCCCATACATCATGCTTGTATCTCTTTAATCTCTCATTCTTAGCCCCAAAACAATACTTCACTTGTTGGACAATGAGATCAGAATAACCTATGATCTTTTGGACTTTAATATCCATTTCCCTTGCTAGCTCAAGGCCCAACATAAAGGCTTCATACTCAACTACATTATTGTTAGAGTTTGACTCTAACCGATAAGAATAACTAACTTTATTCCCTTTGGGAGAAGTGAAAACTATTCCCACACTAGAAATTGTGCTACTTGGATACTTAAGTGATGCACCTATTTAATAACAGACTAATCCTTAGTAACACAAAAGTGACCCTAGATTAATTCATTAGTATTATAGGGTTAAGGATTATTACAAAGGCCTCCTTCCACACTATTTATAAACAAAATTCCTTGGTTGAGGTTACAAGATTCATTAGCATAAGAGTTAGCTTGAGTGCTTAGACTTCTGAGAACATGAAAGAATTTAACCTTTTTTATTTCCAATAATAACTGTGAAATTATTCGAATAGTTCTAGACATAGGACCATCTTCTGGTGTTTGTTTGGATATGAGGTAGATTAAAACTATCGTAGAGTCTCCTAGAATAAAAAAATAACTTATTTTTCTCCATAATGATAACTTTGACCCTTTCCAAAGGGACAAATATTCTTCTTGATTGTTTGAAGTCTCTCCGAGACCCCACGAAGAGAGTTGCTTCCTTATTCTTCTGGGGTCAATGAGAACCACCCCCTCCTCATACCTGCCAATACTGATTTTATTTAACCTTTTTAACAAACCTCCCAAAGTGGATTAAATCCACTTGATTTTTTCTCCATAAAATATTAAAAGGTCCCTTAACCACTTTAAATGGCATGTTCAAGAAAGTAATGACTTGAAGGTTAGATAATGCTAACCACTTTATTGACCCATTAAAACTTGTTACTACTCAAACTAGCAGTCTATATTTGTAGTAGCAGAATTTAGAACGCAATGGTCGTGAGTGGCAATCAAGGGAGATTGTCACCTTTAGCTCAACCTCCCAAATTCTTTGGGGACTCCTCAAATCAAGGGAGAGCCCTAATTGAGGCACCCACCAATACAAACACATAGGTACATCCTACGACCTCATGACAAGATCAGTGCCTTTGATGGAGTCTAAAAATGAATGAAGAAGACTTACTGTACTTCTCAAATTAACTGGCTACCTGTAGAAGTCAAGTTATAATGTTAAATTCAATATTTCACTATCAGATAACAAGGATGAATACCAATAGTGTAGCACAGATAACCAATTGTAATGTAATTTGGTGTAAGTCAAGTTAGTGCTAATATGCAAGAGTAAATGAGATCTCCAATATATATGACAAAGAGATAGCTCGGGATCAATATCAGATTCGGGTTTTTAAGCTATCTGGACTGTCAGTGCGGCTCAACCGCCTCTGTCCAACAATTTTTTTTCATTTCATACAATCTGTGCAAATCAATGATAAATTTAACTGGTTAATGGTTTAATGAACCTGTTTAAGGCTTGAATAAAATTATTGTATGTTAAATTTTAGTTCTTAATTGGAAATTAACACCTTACCTAGCCCTTCCTCCTCTACCCAGTCATCACCCTTTGGGTTATTCTGGGATAAGACGAAGGGTGAAGCTCGTATAGTAATAGGAACTTCATTTGTAATTTTTAGAGACCACTAAAAACGAGTGACTTGGAAGGTATAGGGGATGGTAGGCTTAGGGGGCCTCACGACACCGACCCTGCACTCAAAGAGTAACCTGAGGATCTACGGATGGGATTAGTCCCATTGTGCTGAGAGACCAGCACTCTTTCCTGGTCGAAGAGAAATACAAGTGTAAGGAAGTCACCTAGTAAGTATACCAAAGTTCAGATTCATGTATGGCATGTGTTTAAAGTTTCTGTTCATAATTTACTAGTTTCATAAACAACTTACCCATGTTATAAGTTATGCAATAAGCCAAAAAATATATGTGAAATATTCATAAACCATACAAGCAGCCACCAAGTGTAACTGAAATACAATGGACATGCACACAATCCATACCCAATAAAACAACCAAACTTAGTTCATGATGCTGAGCTAGCCATTAAAATTGATTAATTTACACTAATTCAAACACTTGCAGTCTTTGAGGACATAAGTCCCTGACTTCCTTCACTGTGGGAAGTACTTGGGCTAAGCCCAGAAACTCATTGTGAGGAGTACCATAGGAACCCCAAAGTAGCTGGCTGCTAAGAGAAATTGCCAAGCAAAATGGGCAACGACCCCTATAGATTGACTAGCACTCCCATGAGGAAAAAGCCAAGCGCTGTCTCTTGGCAGTCTTGGTGGTTGAGTGACCACCTGAAATCCAATAGGAAGACACTAAAACTAGGGTTCATAATGTCACTACCTGATTTCACCATTTGATCTACCAACCAGACACAATTGATGCCCCACGCTCTTCCTCATGCCTAAGAGGTGATCCACCACAGTTCGAGCCCTTGAACCAACATCGTCAATACCATTCCTGATGACCCTATACACCATTAGAAGGCCACATAGCCTCTGATTCATACTCAGAATCATATCAATCTAAGCCAGATCTACAGACTGCACCATCTAGCCCCATGGCTGGTGCAAACCCGGATCCACTTTTCGGCTTGGTGATTGGTAGTGGACCCATGTCCATACCCCACACCACCACGAACACCCCTGCTGGAGGTCCTAGCACTGTCATGCAGATAATCATAATTACGCTACCTCCACCCATACTTACCAGTCAAGCTATCCCACTTGGCATGCCTAGTGGCAGTGGCCCGTCCACTCAAATTGTCCCACTTGGCATGCCCGGGGGTAGTGGCCTTCCACCTACACTGTCCTTCCTATAATACATGGAGGTAGTGTCCCTTCCACTCACACTGTGCCGCTTACCATACCTGGGGGAAATTTCCTATCTACAACTATGCCACAAGTACCCCCAGTCATGCAGGTACATCATGTTCCTTCAAACCCCACCACCATTGCTAGCCTGTCACACATCAACCTTGGGTCAAACCTTACTTTCATGGCACACCTCAACCTACCTAACTTGGCTAGGTTAACCAATAACCCCATCTATCATCAAACCTTTTAGCCTCCCATGCCAACCAAACTCCCCTCAGACATCCCCAAGTTTGAAGGGAAGGAAAGGGAGTGCACTTAAAACCATATCATGATGTTTCACCTATGGTGCTCATCAAACAACATCATAGATGATTCAATCAAACTTAGACTGTTCCAACGCATCCTCACAGGTTCTGCAACCAAGTGGTACATTGAGCTACCACAAGCCAAGTATCCAGATTTCAACTCCTTGGCCTTTATGTTCCTGCAATATTTCCAACTCCTCGTCAGATATGATGAAGGAGTGGAAACATTACTATCTTTCCACCAAAACACTGCGACCCACATCACCGACCACATCCATGAGTGGAGGTGATATCGCAGCTTGTGCAATATCAAGCTTGATGAAAAGATCTTCCTAGAGTGGTTCTTGAAAACCTTGCTGCCACCTATATCCAAGGACGTCACCTATGAATGTCCCCAAACATAGGAAGAGGCCATCTTGAAGGCCCAATAGTTTGATCTCATTTACGCACAGTCTGGATACCTTTACACCATCATTCCATATGCTCCCCATGCAGGAACCTCCTACCGGGATGCACCGGGGGCATCCCATGCTGTAGATGGCATCATAGGTTCTGTCTCCCACCAATCATAGCTCCACTCGGCACCACCTACAGTGCCACCATAACCAAGCAACACCCCTAGCATTTCCTACCCAAGCCAAGTTCATGACTATGCAAGAATGTTGTCCCGGTCCAAAGCTACAACCTCTTATGCACAACCTACGAAATAGAAACATACCCATGCACCTAATTGGCTCCCACAACAATATGCACCTAATTGGCTCCCACAACAATATGTGGGACATATGCCCACATTTGTAGCACCCCTAGCCCCCCAATTCTACTATGCACCACCTATACAAGCCACCCAAACCCTCGCCCCAACTATGCCTGCTCCTTTGGGACAAGTGTTTGCACAACAAAACCATCCCAACTAGCTAGACCCCAATAACCAACAAGGGAAAGCCAAAAATAACCGAACTCGGAACCAAGGCAATAATCAACCACAAGGAGGTGATAAACAACCAAATCCTCCCAATAATTTCGGGGCAAACCAGCCAACCCAAAATCCTTAGCAACCAAATGCACCTAGACATAACACTCCGTTGCACACAAATTAGCCATGCAAGTTGTGTGAGGTCTATGGGCACTATACACATGAATTCCCCTTCATGGGTCGCACTAAATAGGCCATTCACAATGAGGTTTATCATGATACCAATACGGCAGCCCCAACTCAACCCAACCCAGCACCACCAGGACCTCCACCCATGGTGCTCCAAAACCCATTACCAATCCAAGGACTGGTAGCCACTGCACCCGATCCCCAACCCAATCCCAATGCCTCGAGGGCA
Organism: Pseudotsuga menziesii; assembly: GCA_001517045.1. Lineage (NCBI taxonomy): Eukaryota > Viridiplantae > Streptophyta > Pinopsida > Pinales > Pinaceae > Pseudotsuga > Pseudotsuga menziesii. Next base: position 27,179 of record LPNX010101408.1, on the reverse strand, counting down.
CCTCCAACAGCAGAAATAGGTGTTCACCACCTGCTAGCCATGACAACTGAAGAGGTCAATTTACAGACTAGAGAAAATCAGTATGGAACTAACACCAAACCCGCTGACCCATCAGCGACATCCACATCCAAAACAACTAATACACCTCTTCATCTACCCCGTTTTCCTCTGCGCCCCCCCATATGACTGGTTTCCAACAACATCATGGATGGCTTGGCCCAAACACCTACGGCTATGTCCACTCTTGAGGTACTTAAGAATTTCCCAACACAACGGAAATCCTTACTAGTTGCCATCGGTGTCATAGACCCCTCTGAATCCAAGTTGATCACATTCGACATAGAGAACATAGAACCACAGATGCCATCAACCATTGCCTTCCAAATCCTGGTATCCATTTGGAATTTGGTTGTGCACCGGTGTATCATGGACGAGGGGGCATCCACATGTGTCATGTCAACATTAGTCTGGCAGAAGCTTGGATCCCCAATTCTGCAACCATCCTCTACTACTCTACGGGCTTATGATGGCCATCCCACTAAATCCTAAGGAATCCTCCCACACGTTCCCATCAAATTAGCTGGGAAAATAGTATTGATTGACATAGAGGTTGTTAATGCTCAGTTGGACTATAACCTTCTTCTCGGAAGAAGTTATATGTACGCCATGAGAGCTGTAGCATCAGCTGTTTTCTGTCTCATGATGTTCCCTCATGAGGGGAAAATCATGACGGTTGACCAACTAACTTATCACGCTCCGCAAGGGCTAACTAAACCACCCAATGTTATCCCTACAATCAATACCATCGATTCGCAAGGGATAACCACACTCACCAATGTTATCCCTGTGGCCAACACCATGGTCGAAAATATACTAGCCTCCCCATTGTTGAATGTATGCCTTGGGTTGTTTGTCGATACCACAATGACGACTTCCTTCCCCTTAGTTTCACCACCACCAACACCCAATGAGATTGAAGATTTGTGCATGCTCTCATCCAGCACTGCTACACCTAAACAACCACCGCAGTCGCAGCCCCAACCGAAGCCACAACATCATCAGCAACTGCAACATCATCCCCAGCCACAGCATTATGCACAACCGCAACTACAACCTCATCCCCACATACAACCATCAGGGAGTTATTTGGGCTCCTCCCTAGTCCACAAAATTCCCTTCCTATTTCTCTCGCCTGGTGTCATGAGTAAGCCAGTAATGGCTACCTTAAACTTACCCAATTTCACATTGGGGATTCTTGTGTGGTACCTCGATCCACTAGCCCAACCCCTAATGCCCCAGGTAGTCTTAACCCTTGTACAACCCATTATGGTTGAATCTCATCCTCCACCCGGCCTGCAAAAACCAACCACTGCACCTGCACCCACACCACCCCACCCAAAAAGGCCCAAGGGAAAAAATGTGAAAGCTATCGCCGAACCTCGATAGATCCCACCTTGCACCGTCTATGAAGAACAGGGCCATGCAACTCAAAACCGCCCTGATATTCCCATAATCTGCGCACATTTGGATGCCATGGATAAAACGAAAAACCTCCCCATAGTTGAACTCCCAAGTGGGCCAATTGTGAGAAACAAGTCGTTGAGAACAAACCATGCTTGCACCCTCTGTGGATTGTATGGACACTACTCTCACCACTATCAGGACTTGTCTGAGTTTCAAATGGCTCTAGCCAACCTTTGATAACATGCCCTTGAATATGAGATCACTCTTATCGAAGAAGTCCACCCCACACCTCCTTCTTTAAACACCATGTTCATTTACATGATGTCCAGTTCCACAGACTCTCTTATCTCCACCATCACCGACGGTCCATCAGACCTGTCTCTTCGTTGCTTCTACAATGATGAGGAGATACTTAAAGCCTTAACTGCCCTAGAATACCCATGGGATGACATGCACCATTGATCATTCTTCCTCCCCGAAGAACTTGTGTCGTAGTCTGACTAGTTTTTCATGGAAACAAAAGACTTCATTCATGGGAAAGTTGACTGGTTCAAGAATCCCATCCCGACACCAGATTCCTTCGAAGAAGGGAACATGGCCAACATCTTGCCAACTATCAAAATCAACATCTCAACCAATCCTAATATTGTTTAGGAAATCATGCTGGGGGCATCTTGCTCCTCAGAAGAAGTCGCTTCCTACAAAGCCCTCTTCCAAGAATTTCGTGACATCTTTTCCTGGTCCTACACTGAAATGTCTGGGTTGGATCCATCCATTATGGAACACCACATCAACACATGGCCTGATGTGGCCCCATGTGCCAAAAGAAATTACCCATCCATCCCTTCAAACCTGCCACGGTGTAGGAGGAGTAAGTCGATAAGTTGACTTGAATGATAGTCAACTTAGTCGATTAGCTGACTAAGTCGATGAACTGACTAAGTCAGTCGACCGACTAAACTACAGATTAGGTCGGCCACCTAAGGTCGTGTCGGTTCACTGAACCGAAAGGTAGTTATTTTGTAACTGTTTTGTAATCATATATATTAGGCTGTTGAGCCAGAGGAGAACTCAGTTCAGTTCTCTATGTTGTATGGACTCATTCATGTAATATAATCTATTAACTCACCTACTTGTTCTTATCTCTTGTCTCTATTTTATATGTATGTTTTAGTATGTATTATTGGTAACCTTATGTGATCTGTGAGATTACAACATTGGTTCGATTGCCGGTAGTACATGTCTAAAATACATGCAAATAGATGATATCAGAGTAGGAGATTAAGGACTGGTGGGAACGTAAAGTTGCAAACTATTTGCAGAATTACGCATGAAGGAACAGATTAACAATTGCACAAGCAAAAGCAAAATTCCTTACAGAAACACATGAGAAGTTTGTAGAATCAGTGCCCCAACTTTTGAAGAAACTCCTGGATGAGAAATATGGAAGGGACTAACGACCAACAGTTGCTGGAAAAACTAATCCGAGGAGGTAGAACAAACTTTTCAGAGTGGTTCAAGAAAATCACCAATGACTTCTATGAGGAGCAAGCAATCGAAGACAGAACTTCAGTGGAAATCGTCAAGGAGAAATTTTACACAGACCTCACCGAGCAATTTTTGTGTTCCTTATCGACCCTGCTGTTCAAATTTCTGATTGAGAAGGGAGTAGGACATATTGTCGAACCTCATCTAGAGTCGAGTCATGACCGACATGAATAAGGCATGGAAGAAGAGGCTTCCCCTAAGGAGGAAGAATTGTGGATAGAGCAGCCAGAAGCTCTCCAATTAAGAGCTCCTCATGAAGGAACAAATCTCTCTCCGTTAAATCCGTGTACCCACATACAAACTATTGTCGAAGAGGACCTCTGACTACAAGCTGGTGACTTTGGTATATGGATTCGACTAGATGATGAGACATACATTGGACGACACCTCATTATCCGTTGACCAGAGGAAGGAAATTGGGTTACCTTTCAAGTGGTACCCTCCAACTGAAGTATCCACTTACTCTTACTGACACATGAAGGAGCACCCCGCCTGCCAAATACAGCTTTGGAAGACATAGAACATTCAAAACTACAGACAAATAGTTGTAGTAGGCCATCGACAGATGAAGTTGACATAAAATTACTACCGGTCGAAGAAGAATCGACAAAGAACGAGAATGAAAGTTATATCAACCATAGTCCCGCAGAGATGAATAAACCAATAACCCCACCACCCCCACCCCCACCTCCACCACCACCACCTCTTGAGAGCAGTGACAATGATTCTGACGTGGGTCATGGATCAGCTCACATTCCTCTATATGAGGGGGATGAGGACCCCAGACAACACTGGTTCATTTGTGAGTTGACTTGGGAGGCCAACCAAGTTACGGACGAAGACAGACAAATGACACAGTTCACTGGTGCCATGAGGAAAAGGGAATTGATTTGGTATATGAAATTTTCAGAAAGACAACCTAGAGCAACCAAAGCTGAGATCAAAGCACAATTTCTATCATTTTTCAAAACTTTAGATGCCAAACACCTGGCAGCAAAAAAATTAAAAACAACATCACAGAATCTAGGGGAAACTGTCTGTGACTATGATAAGTGATGGAAATACTTTCTAAGCCAGTTGGACTATGTTATAGATGAGCAATTACTAATGTTGTGGTTTCTTGCAGGTTTGTCTCCGAAATTCCACCGACACATCAGTCTGGAAACATTCAAATATTATGAAGATGCGCATACAAAAGCTCTCCAAGTGGAAATGGATGAGGACATACCCGCATACTCCACTGATCACAGATTGGAAGAATAGCTGGAGAGTGTACAGAAGTCTTTAAAGGAGTTAAACCTTAAGAATTAGGATATCTGGTGCACTAAGTGCTCTACGGCTGGACACTCCAAAGACAACTGTTGACCGGAATACAACCAACAGGACGTTCGATTCGTACAGACAAAATATTTTTGCAACATTTTCCAGGAGCATGGGGATCACTCGACAAAATATTTCCCGTTCAACATGAATAATGGAAAGGCATCCTGGTGTGCAATCTGTGAAACTCAAAATCATAACACAGTCGACTGCCATTTGAACCTGAAGAACCGAAAAAACTACCATGCAGTCTACCAAACCAACGCAGTTGCACAAAATAATGAGCAAAACAATTTACCAAACGATCAGAATGGTCAAATATATGAAGGCCAGCGATACGAGCGCCGGTATGACAATTGACATGGAGGCTATGGAGGAAGAGGTTGATTCCCTGGGAATCGCGACAACCGACTAGGTCGACCCATCCAATGCTTTACATGTTATAAGGAGGGACATCGGTATGCAGATTTTCCATATAAAGACAGAACTGACCTCAAATTTTGTACTCATTGTGGAGTAGGGGATCACTCACTAGAGGATTTCCCTACCATATTGGAAAAGATAAATACAAAGAAAAATGTTAATGTCTTGTTATGTGTGCAAAAAACTGATGTAATAAACACAAAAAATTTGCATATTGTAACTCGACAAGGAACAAAAATAGGAAGTGATAACCCAAGAATCAACAAAATAAAAGAGAAAAATGTCTACCCTAATCCGCTTAAAGAGAAACAAACATACAAAGAAGCAACCAATGTATTCAAAGATTTTGCACGACAAGAACAAGCTCATGACACTCGACATAACACAATAAACAAATTAATATAGCTCATACAAAAAGACAACTTAGTCTCTCAGTTCATCGACTTACTATATGAAATAAAACATAACAACTTTAAAAAACAAACAAAGAACATCTGCAGCTTAAATAAAAAAGACAAAGGTGATGTCGACCCACTTGTCCACCTGGAAATCGAAGGATACCATGTCTGACAAATAGTGCTTGACTTTGGATCACAAGTAAACATCATGACTTGTGCAACTTGGGAACAAATGGGTAGACCTCGACTATATGAGTCAGGCATATACCTGAAACTAGCCGACCAAGGCCTAATTGAACCTATTGGAGTCTGGAAAAATGTTGACACAACTATAAAAGGAATCTCGACCAAAGTCGACTTCAAAATCATTGACCCTAAGGAAGGATCCAGTTCCTTCCCAGCATTAGTAGGTCGACCTTGGGGTAGAAAGATGAAAGCATCGATATCCTTGGACAAAGAGAGAATCAAATTAAAAGGAAATGGACAAAAGGTCATTGTACCTATTCACCCATCTCAAGGAGAACCTTGGATTGAACCTATCGATGAAGAAGTCGACCTTCGACAACTCTACCAGATTCAAAACAATGCAAATTTTACAGAACCTAATATCTACGGAGAACTTCATTTAGGAAATCAAGACTCAGTTGGTTATAATTCAGACACCGAATTATATGATTGGGAGATCGAGAACTACGAAACACAAGAAAGAGGCTGTTGGACTATTCAAAAAGTGCAGAAAAAGGCCACCTGACAGTGCTTCATAGTGTCCATTGTCCGAAAAATATTTGAGAAGAAAATTAGGGAATACCCTACCTTACAACCTACCAATGTAAATACTACACAAATACCAAGATACAAGGAAAGAGAATAACCAGTCATGCATGTAGAATAAGTTTCCAAAAATATTGGTGAACATGGCTGACTTCAAAGCCTAGTATAAACTTTTACAGGACAAGCTGCGTGATGGTGGGATACCCATCAGACAAGACTACAGACCTGGAAAATAGCTTCAACTTACTTTGTCAAAAGGTTTGGAGGAAAGAATTTAACCAAACAGGCTCAAATACCTATATTCACTCAAGGACAGAACCCAGAATATCATATTAAAACATGCGAAAAAGAATGGAGAAGTCTTGGATACAAGGATGAATGACTATGGCCACACCTGTGCCCATCAACCCTCGCTGAATTACTAAACAAATGGTATAAAATGGAAGAAGCTAGAGGTGAAACATTCTTATGGCATGAACTCAGGGAAAATTTCATTAAATATTTCAACTTTATACCACAAAATGAAACCTTGGTTGAAACAACAAAACAAATTAAATAATTTATCTAGCTGATAAAAAACAAACCCTTAAAAGATAACCGATAGACACTGAAATGCAACAATCTACAAACAAGGACAAAACCATAGTCGACAAGACTACAGTTATAAAATTAAAATACAGAAGGGAAAAGCTTTAGATGGAAATCAAACCATGTCGAAACGACCAAACCTATTTGTACAATCCTTAAATTGGAAACAACTGACAAACAAGATATCGATAGAATGATTGCAGCTGACTTCCCTACCACATTCTCACAATTTAAGAAAGGAAGTCGACCGATCAATGAAGCCAAAACACCAGAATGGATAGATGCTAAACTCAAAACTAGGGAATTCGACATATCAAATGATGATCGACCAAAAATGGCAAAGATTGGTGACTATTAGAGTGAAGAGCAGACCACAGAGATAGTGAACTTATTAAAAGAGTTCTAATATGTATTTGCTCAAGATTATAAAGACCTCAAAGGATTAGTCCATGAAATGGGAGAAATGAAGATTGATACTAAACCTGATGTTAGACCTATGAAGAAAAGGCCATATAAACTAGCACACAAATACAAAGAGATAGTCAAAAAGGAAATTGATAACATGCTGGAAGCAGGCATCATCTATCCTATTGACCAATCAGAATGGGCAAGTCCAATGGTTGTATAGCCTAAGAAACATGATCCGACCAAACTAAGAATTTGTGTCTACTTCAGGGAACTAAATAAAGTGACACTAACAGACCCATTTCCAACTCCTTATGCAGATGAAATCTTAAATGAGGTTGCAGGACATGAATGCTACTCATTTACAGATGGATTCTCAGGTTATAACCAAGAGCCAATAGCTAAAGAAGACCAGAAGAAGACAACCTTTGTCTGTGAATTTGGCTCATTTGCTTACAAGGTTATGTCTTTCGGATTAAAAAATGCACATGCAGTATTTTCTAGGATTGTTGTGAAAACATTTCATGAATATATTTACAAGACCATGGCAGTAAACTTTGATTATTGGACAATATAATCCATGTTAAAGGATCCTTGCAAATGGATCAGGCTTATGTTGGAGAGATGTCGACAAATTCAACTCTCCCTAAACATCAGCAAATCGATATTTGTGACCCCCATAGGGATATTATTAGGGCACATTGTCTGTAAGGAAGGTATTAAGGTTGACTTTGCAAAGATCAAAATTATCCTCGACCTAAAACCACCAGTAAACTCAAAACAAGTCAGGGTGCTACTTGGACACACAAGCTAGTATAGAAAATTCATAAGATATTATTCAGATATGACCTATCCACTTGAAGAACTATTAAGAGAAGATAAAGAGTTCAACTGGACAGAAGAGTGCCACATATCATTTGAAAAATTAAAAAGAAAACTAGTTGAAGCACCAATCCTAGGGTTTCCAAACTGGTCAACCAAATTCCATGTTCATATTGATGCATCAGGCCTAGCAATAGGAGAAATATTAACTCAACCAAGAGATGATGGAATGGATTATCCTATAGTTTACAGTAGCAAAAAATTAAACAAGGCTGAGAGAAACTATTCGACAACAAAAAGAGAAGCACTAGGAATGGTCTTTTCACTACAAAAATATCGACATTATCTTCTAGCTAAACCATTTATATTCTATACAGACCATCAGGAACTTAAGTATCTCGTCAATAAACCACTACATCATGGAAGGATTTGTGGATGGCTACTATTATTCCAAGAATTTGAATTTGAAGTTGTTGTTATACCAGGAAAGTTAAATGTCGGTCCCCACCATTTATCCTGAATCGACACAGGAGAAGAGACGACAGGAGTCAAAGATGACTTACCTGATGCACATTTATTTCGGATAGAAGCAGTCCCAGTAGAATTAGAAGAAATAGCCCGGTTCTTGGAAGATGGACAAGCGCTGGAAGGAATGAGTACAAAGAAGAAGTAGATTGTAGCTATGAAGGCTGCACCATACAGTCTTATAAATGGATTCTTATACAAAAGGGGATTAGATGAAATCCTCAGAAGGTGTGTACTAGAACACAAAAGAGACAACATTATGCATGAAGCACATTATGGAACTGGAAGAGGACATTTCCAGGCAAACACAACTGCAAAGAAAATCCAATAGTCAGGGTTATGGTGGCCGACACTTCACGGAGATTGCAAAATTTTTGTCAGTCAGTGTGACAAATTTCAATGACTAGGTCGACCCATACCTAGCACAAAAATGACTTTGATATCAGTGAAACCAAGTTTGACATTTGAAATTTCGGCCATAGACTTCCTAGGACCATTTCCTATACCAACAAAAAGAACAGGCACAAGGTACATCATAACTCCAGTCGAATATGTAACTAAATGGGCAGAAGCTGAACCAGTCGACACATGTTCTAGTGAGATAGTTGCTAAGTTGATCTATGAGAATATCATCACCAGATTTGGATGTCCACTAACCCTAATTAGTGACCAGGGAACACACTTCATTAATAAAACTATCAAAACCATAACCAACCAGTTCCAAATCGACCATCGTCGGAGTACAACATACCATCCTTAGTCGAATGGAGCAATTGAAGCATTTAATAAAACATTAACAAGAGGACTAACCAAAATATGTAATGCTGATAAGGACAACTGGGACAAGAAAATACCTGCAGTATTATGGGCATATAGAACAACATATAAACGTTCAACTGACCAAACTCCTTTTCGACAAGTCTACGGACAAGAAGTAATAGTTCCACTACACTTCCGAAAATAGACACCTATCATCGTAGAGATCCTACATGTCGATGTCGAACAAGGAAGAAAGGACCGACTATTGCAACTAAGCAAACTTGAAGAGCACCGACTAATGGCAATACAACATCAAGAAATCTAGAAACAACAACAGAAAGCATGGCATGACCAAAACATCAAGAACAAAAACTTGTTGGTAGGAGACCTTGCTTTACTATACAATAGTCAAGTAAAAGGTAAACCTAAAAAGCTCCATACAGAATGGATGGGACCCTACGTTGTCGAAGAGATACATACCAATGGATTAGTCCAACTAAGGATGTTACAAGGCATAGTATTTTAGAAACTCGTTAATGGAGCATGACTAAAACGCTACAGAAACTAGGAATTCACAAAAAAAAATCCTATAACGACCATAACCATAAAACAAAAGCTGTAAAAAACCTAACAATCCAAAAACCAAAATAATACCGTACATGTAGAAAACTATGATAGGAAATTACCATTTCGACAACCAACATCATGCCCAACGACATAACACCATCGACTGACCACTTCCATCGACCATTTTCATAACCAACATCGACCGATGACCTCGATAGTCCCATCACGCATTCATGACATCGAGCGGCGAAAGCAATTCTCCATTAACGCAAACTCAAGTTTTCCAGCTGGAACATCACGTCCGCCATTAATACACTCATCGACGAAACCAACCACAACATCACCTATAAATACTGGATCACCGAAGGACCATTCACTGCAATTCATACAAAGATAACCTTAGAGCATCCAGTCGACTGAAAGCCAAGAACCCCTTAGTGAAATAGACCACCAAATCGACACAATGGCACCCAAACAGACTAGAGCTTCAACCAAAACCAAGGAACTACAGACTGCAGACACCTTTAGTCCGCAAGCTAAAGAACATTAAGAACGCCAAGGTAGAGGAAGGCTCATGGAAAAAACTATGGGCCAAGATGCAAGAATGGGATTATTTCAACAAGAAGCCCACTCAAGCCACGGAGAAAATCAAATACAACACCATATTCAACTATGTCAATACACCGCTCATGGCCAGCTTTGGTGGCACCAAGGAAACCGTTGTAAAATTCATCATAAGTTGGTACCACAATGACCAGTTCTACTTTGACTAATCGATCGACATCTCTGGAGAAGTCATCTCCAAGCTGACAGGTCTCTCAGATGTAGGAGACCCAATACCAGTTGGGATTAAAGAAGGATTGGTCGAAGAGCTAACTGGGTTAGATTTGGGAAAAAAATTGAAGGGGTTGATGATTAGTCAAATCACAACTCAAACACCATAGATTGTGGCCAAAATAATAGCAATAACACTCATGAACCTGGCAGGTCAAGGCAACGAATTCAAGTTATACATGCTAGAAGCTGTCGACACCATTGCAACAGATAGAAAGATATACAGATGGGATGAATATGTCACAGACATGGTCAAGACCATATGTGAAAGATGCCAAGAAACGGGAGGAATCATCAAGTTCCCCTCCCTCATCTTATGGATAGTCATGTACCATATCTGCCCAGAGGGGAACCCAATCTTTTAGGAATCGACAAGGTTCCACATGTGGAGATTCAAACCATTCTACTAGAGAGGAAATTTGTAGGAACTTGAAAACGAAAAGGTGTTGTTGGAGAACTGGCTTCAACAGCTCAAAGTCTGCACGACTAGATGGAGGGTGCCTCAAAACATTTGAAAAAGTATACCAACAAACTCCCACATCTAGCTAGAACTTGACCATACCTTGGTGTGGTATATGTAGGGCGATGGCTCAAATTCTAAAGCCCTCGACTATTACCCATCGGTCAACTAGATATTTCGGGAGCTGTCTCGACAGGCTAAAACAAAAAATCCAGTACTAGCGACAGCAAAGAAGAGCGACTTCTCGATCAAGAATACGCTAACCGACCAAGAGAAAGAGGAAGACTATGAGTTGAACCTCTATATCAGCACCTTTGTGTTAGAGGAGACAGTGGTCGAACACACTGGCTGACTTCAAATCATCATCAAACCTCCGATAGCACAGAGGGTAGAGCCACAACCATAGCAGCTGCAAGGAAGTAGCCCAAGACACAATAACAACAACAAGGAAAAGGTAAGCGCAAGCTTATCATCGTCGAATCATTAGATGATGAGGAGGAACTAGCAGCTATGCCCCCCAACATAATAGAGGATGCCACAGCAAATAAGGTGGCCATAGAAACCCAGTTCCAGCAATTTGTCGACGCAGGAGCACTACCAGGTCGTCTAAAGAAAGCTAAGACCACCCAAATGATGACTCCTGAAAACATTGTCGATCTGGTGTCGACGCCTCCACCTCCATCATCGACAAAAGTAACATAGGAGCAAGTGCCAGAACAACATTCAGTAAGCCCACTCGATCAGTGAAAAAGTGCAATGTCGGAAGCTGTAAAGGCAAAGTTCGACAAAGAAAGAGATTTGCAGGAATTCATTGAGAACTTGCCTGAGATATTTACATCGGCACATAAGATATCCACAAAAGCACCTCTCTTTGAGGTCGGTGGATACCAACTGGGACATGAATTCAAGTCCAGAACCTTTGCAACTATCACTTCAACTTTCGAGAGAAATCCCAACAAGGAAGCTGAAGTGACCACAAGTCGGACCGCGACTATCACTCCAACCGCACCCCAAACCAACCTACCAGCCATTGCACTGACTGGAGGAAAATAAATTGAGGAGGACATAAATTGCCAAATTAACCAAATGTTCTCTGACCTAGACTCACCTCCCCAGCTTGAAAACCCACCACTCACCCACACTTCCCCCGACCATTCACCAACTCCCTCGCCACCACCACCATCTCCACCACCCCCTGACTTAGAGCAAGACCCACCACAACCATCAGCACCAACTATGACCACTTTTGCACCCCCTGCATCTAAACAACCAGAGGCAACAGTCATCCCACCCCCCCAATTAGAGAAACCATCAACCACTATCCCACAAACCAAAGATCTCGACTCGAATTTCGCAGGTACACATGCACTGACACAATCATAGAAAGAAAATCATAAGAAGAGGAAGGAGAAATAGAAGAAGGAGAATCATGGAAAGCCATCAAAGGTCCATATCAAATTGAAATATGCAACCTCACTGACTGACCTAGAGCTAGGACAATTTCTGAAGACCCTAGCAGGAGAAGCAAAGACGAGGAGTGAGCAGAGATGTAAGGGACTTGATGAAAAAGTCGTAGAACAGGCCGAGTTCCTTAACAAATGTAGGAACTTATCCCATTCAGTAATTCCGGGCTCCATAGAGGTTGACACCAACAAACCAATCGAAAGGGCATATCAGCTATTCGAAATCATGGTGTCAGCACTCCACGCACACATTCAGGAAACAAAGGAAGAAAAAAAAGAAGAAATTGCCTGACTCCTAATGGCACGGCACATGACCTTTTCTGAAGCTTATAAAGTGCTGCAAGATCACATGGAGGAGTCTGTCATAACTGAAGAAATACTAAGAGACTGGCCTTCTTACTACGGGCAAGTCTATCAGCAAACTCGGCAGACCCGACAAGGGATCCAGGAATTGGAAAACAGGAAAACCACTAAGGAAGAACTCAAAACCACAATAGAAGAACAAATAGTGCTTGAAACAGCCAAGCTATAGAGACTTGAGAGGGAAGCACATCAGTGGGTGCAACAACCTATCCCCAACTTGGAAAAAGTCGACATCATTTTCCCACAGATGAAATGACTTATCAAGACTGTAGAGGAGAAGGACTAGTTTATGGGTCTTGACATGGAGAGAATAGTAGAAGTCTCCATTTCAGAGAAGATGTCGATCCTATCAAGCTTGGCCACACTTACCATCCACATCTAGAAGATTTTGCAAATTTGGACAGATTTCCAACATCACATAGCAGTGACAGCTCCAACCATTATCAAAGTCTGTGTACAAAAAATACCGACCATCAGACTTCACAGCCCATGAAGACCAGGCACATCACAATAACTATTGAGACCAGGCAGGAAGAATTTTGTACCTCCTTGTTTCTTCGGGATGAAGAAACATTTTGTTCATGGGGGAGATGTAGGAGGAGCAAGTCGATAAGTTGAATTGAACGATAGTCGACTTAGTCTATCAGCCAACTAAGTCGATCAGCTGACTAAGTCGGTTGGCCGACTAAACTAGAAATTAGGTCGGCCACGTAAGGTCACGTCGGTTCACCGAACTGACAAGTAGTTATTTTGTAACTATTTTGTAATCATATATATTGGGCTATTGAGCTAGAGGAGAACTCAGTTCAGTTCTCTGTGTTGTATGGACTCATTCATGTAATATAATCGGTTAACTCACCTACTTGTTCTTATATCTTGTCTCTGTTTTATATGTATGTTTTAGTATGTATTATTGGTAACCTTATGTGATCTTTGATAATCCCATCCCGACACCATATTCCTTCGAAGAAGGGAAAATGGCCAACATCTCACCAACTATCAAAATCAACATCTTAACCAATCCTAATATTGTTGAGGAAATCATCCTGGGGGCATCTTGCTCCTTGGAAGAAGTCGCTTCCTACAAAGCCCTCTTCCAAGAATTCTGTGACATCTTTGCTTGGTCCTACACTAAAATGTTTGGGTTGGATCCATCCATTGTGGAACACCACATCAACACATGGCCTAATGTGGACCTGTGTGCCAAAAGAAATGACCCATCCACCCCTCCAAACCTACCGCGGTTAAAGCCAAAATAGAGAAGCTGTGCACAATCAGCTTCATCTACCCCATTGCTTACACCCACTGGGTTTCAAATCCTATTCCCATGAATAAAAAACAGGGTACCATCTGCGTTTGCATAGACTTCCGTGATCTGAATTGGGCATGTCCCAAAGATAACTTCCCAACACCCTTCATCGATCAGATTATCGATGCATGCGCAGTACATGAGGTCTTTTCCTTCATGGACAGATTTTCTAGATATAACCAAATTCAGATCTGGAAAGAATATCGTTACAAGATTGCATTCAAAACCCTGTGGGGCACATTCGCATATCGAATAATGCCCTTTGGTTTGAATAACATTGGAGCCACCTTTTAGCGTGCCATGACACACTGTTTCTGTGACCTCATCCATATCATGTTGGTCTATCTCGACAACCTCATTGCACAGTCACATAAGCAAGCACAACACATAGATGACTTGCAACAAGAATTCCTGCGACGTCGCAAGTACAAAATCCGCTTGAACCCTTTCAAGTGTGTTTTCTGTGTCCCAACGGGCTGTCTCCTAGGGTTCATCGCATCACACAAAGGAATGTCTGCTGATCCCCTAGAATTCCAAACCAATTTCCCTCTAACGTCACCTCTTTAAGTGACATGCAGTTCATCTTGTAATATAGTCTTATCCTTTTTTGTATTACACATTTTTATTTAAGGTGAGTCTTATGTATTGTTTCCTTCATTGCTCCAGATGGATCCTACCTTGGATCGGTACATTGGATTTGCTAACGGAGCAAGCAGATGGTATCCAAGCCTCGTCTCATCTGCATGGGTCATCTACTCCCCGTCGCATGAGTTGGTCCATATCGACGGAATATGCGCGGGCATTGCGACCAACAACCAGGCTGAAAATGATAGTGTCAATGGCCTCTTGGATGCCACTCTCTAGTTGGGCATTTTCCATCTCGATGTCTTCTTACACTTCCAACTGCTTGTATCCCTGTTGAACAACTACTACTGGGTACGTGATCCCTGCCTCTTTAGAAAATTCCTATGCACTAAACAGATGGTTAGAACATTTGAATCCATCACATTCACACATGTTCCCAGAAACCTCAATAATGTAGCAGATAAAATGACTAATGACATTCTAAATTGGCACATTCATCGTTGCACATAAGAAACATACAAAACCAACATCATGCATAATCATATATAAACATGCACACACATGTAAAAATACATCACATAGGCATTTCATTTCACATCATCATAAAAAGACTCACATATAAAACCATATAAAGTGCATCCACATGCGTAAACAATATATAGATATATAAATTGCATGTCCAAAATATGTCCAGTACAAAACGAGAAGCCACATATGATTTCTCAGTTGAATATACATGTTGAGTCTCATTTTGTTATCATTTTTGGTGATTAAATAACACATTTAAACACATATTTTATTATCTTTAGTATGTTATATGTCATGCAAATCGTTATTTCAGCACAAGGTAAGAACAAATTTGATGTTATTACAACTTTGGTTATTAATATAATTTTTATGATTTTATTAACTCAAAAGTATATTATTTAAAGCATATTTAATGTATTATTTGATATGTATATTTGTTTGCAGATTTTATAGTTCATTTGGGAAAAATTAACACCAAAACGCATTCAACCTTCCTTTCGCATCATATGTCCAACTCATGATCCAACTTAGAGTTCATATCGCCCATCATCTTACGCGCTGTTAACATCCAATATCAGGAATTAAACGTTGAAGAAGTCTACAAACTGTTTTGTTGACTACGTGCCCAGGTGATAGCATAATCAACAATCTAGAAGGATTGTCGGTGCATTGATTTCACCATCCTGTTTTCGCTGCTCATGCATTCAAAGGAGGGAACGTTCTATAGGATTGTCGTTGTCATGATGGTTTTTCTTACTACCACATCACCAACCCACACATTCAATTGAAGAAGTGCCCTCATTATAGAAACCTATCGTGTGTGCTCTTCCCTGTTCACCACGACACCATGTTTGCCCTAGATCGACGACCAACATATATCTAGCTCACGGCTCAGTGTTCTGTTTAGCTCGTTGATCAGCTCGCTCATCAGCCTGTGTGCTATCCATAATAAGTTTTGGGCATTTAAACATGAAACAACCTACAACTGACTAATCATCCACGTGTTTGATTGTACACCATATTGCAAACTCACACGCTCACACTAATGAGGGACCTGTGTTCTAGAATCCTGCTATGTACAAGCCTGCATTCAACACTAGTCCATCCTCCATGCTAATGAAGGGGTCATCACCACATCAACCATGTTGAGGGAGGCCTATTCACGCTAAAGAAGGAGCACACTCGGCACATTACGCCACGATCGTGTTGAAGAAGGAAGATGTTCATGCGTTGGTTGCGGTCAATTATGTGACTTTAAATATTGACTAAAATTAGAGAGAAGTCAACCTTTGCAGGTCTACTTGCTCATCTCTCATGTAAACTATATATATATCAGCCTCTAAATACAGAGCAGAGTTAGTCAGTTAGTTAGTTAGTCAAGAGAGTTAGAGAAGTATTTTGTTAAAACACTGTAATTTTGTTTTTGAAGTTGAATAAAGAGCTGTATGCATTGCTGTTGAAGATTGAATTTGAGTAGGAGTTAGCAGGCTTCACCCCTGATTGTTGAGAGGCCCCCTCATCAACCAGAGGTTCATTTCTTTGTTTAATTTAGTTCTTTCTTTTCTGTTTTACTATATTTTAGTTTACTTTTAATTTTTTTTCATTAGTTAATAGTAAATGCTATTTTATTTCCTGTATTGCATTAGTTTAGTTTTATTTCAGGAGTTAAATAAGTAGATGCACGCATAGCTTTGCTTTTATTCATTTGCTTTTAGTCATTTATTTTCAGTTATTTGCTTTCAGTTAGTTTATTTACAGTCATTTCATTCCAGTATTGTTTTCAGCCTTTATTTCCAAATATATAGAATAGTTTGCTTCCATTTGAATTTAGTCTTGTTTATTTATTTCCTGTTATGAATTTGCTTATATAAAATAGTTTTCTTTCATTTAAATTTAGTTTTGTTTATTTATTTCTTTCCATGAATGTTCTTAAGTTAATTTCCAGTTTGTTTAAATTAATTTCCAACTTACTAATTAGTTTAATATACAATGCTTTCTTTTTGTTTAAAAGTTAGTTTGAAGTTAATTTGCTACTTAAATCAGTTTGTTTATTGATTCCATGCATTAGGTTTAGAACTGCATAACTTCAACTGAAGAATTAGTTCATTTAGGTTAGTTTTTATTATTTTTACTGTACGGACTGCCATTCGGACCATTTGTCCAGCCTGCCATTCAACCACCATTTACAGACCTACTGTTCAGTCTGTCATTTAACCCTTGGTTCCATTTTTACTATTTTTGATGTATTTTCAGATTGCTTCTAGTTTTGTTTTGTCAATATTTGGATTATGTTTGTAGTTGGTAGTTTTATTTAAACATTACAATTAAATTTTGACTGTTTTAGGTTATTGATTAAGGTTTTATTATTCTTCTTTTATTTTCTTTTTAAATTAAATATGGATTAAGTTGTTCTTATTTCTTGATTTTGTTTTACTATTGTTTTACATCCTGGTTATCTTTATTTTCATATTGAGTTTAGGGTTACATGTATTATTTTTAAAAGGAAGTTAGATTATTTGTAATCATAGGAATCATTCTTGTTTTTGGTATGTATTTATTGAAGAATAGAGTTTAATATATTTATTAAGTTTTCTACTTGCTTCTGTTTATTATCTTTATTAAGTTTTCTACTTGCTTTTTCGGTTTTCTATTCTTCATAAAATAAGTTGTCTTTTTACCCCAGCCTTCCGCTGAAGGAGTAGTTAGTCCATTATTTGTTAGTTCAGTTGTTATAATTCTTTTTATGTATAAGTTAGTGTCTGAAGTTATAAGTATTATTGTTTATATCTTTCTTTTTAGTAGTTGTTTAAAATTTGATACTCCAGTCCAGTCCAATTATTCAGATAGTCTTAGGAGTTTGACTTCATTTATCATTTTGAAAGATATTTCGATCTTTTTTTTATTAAAATATATCTGTGACACCCTAGGATCCTTTTTACCTTTGCATATATTTTGTATCAACTTTAAGCCTACCAACCCCAGTCGATAATTAAATATTAGGTGTATTTAAGATAGTAGAACACACCCAACATTTTTGGCGCCGTTGCCGGGGAGTTGTTTTATAAGGTAAAATAAATAGGGTTCCTTTATGAAGTTTAGATAGATATATAGATTACTTTTATATTACACAACAATAGGGAGGGGAGAATAGTAAGACGTAAAGATGAATTCACTATGAAATTCCTGGAATTTCCGTGGTGTAACAACCAAATGAATGCACTATAGTGGGGTGCCCCAAAGCCTTGTTGTTCCTTTTTTGTTTTTGTAAGTGTGTTATTTTCAGCATTTTTGATGTACTTGTTTTTCTTTTTCTAGAACCAGCGCATCTGTTATAACAGGCGCCCCCAAACCCAGTAACAATAGTAATTGTATAAGTTTCCTTTAATTTAGTTTTCTTTTCATGAACAAACTTAGATATCCTTAGGGTAGATTTATTAAGGTAGGAAAAGATATTGACATTTTTTTCTAACTTTTCTAGGGGATGTAATACCCCAACTACTAACTCACAAGAAAGGTATCGAAAAACACCTGAAGGGAGTAATTCTGCTTGGAAACCTAAAGAAACTCTTCCAAGAGATATTACGAAGGGAACCATAGAAGGAGAAGGAACCTTTCCCGGAGGTCCTGAGGACCTTATTCCAAAATAAATTCAGAAGGATCAACCACTAGTAACCTCTAGTTCTCCACTAGTCACACAACTAAAGGATACGACCTTTTCACTAGTAGGAAGTCCGAACTTTGTTGATCCTAAACAGGTAAAAGCCCACTTTGGAAACCCCTTAGATACAGTCATCTCACAAATTGATACATTCACAGTAGAACCTACATTCCCTCTAGGTTTCAATAAGAAAACAGTTGACCAGGGGAAGATCTCTCCCGAAACAGAGTGTGGGGACACTCCATTATCACCTCTAAAGGAGCTTCCTAGGTATATTTATATTAAAAACCCAGCCTATATGGAGGGATGGGGAGAGAATGAAGATCATAATGAAGTTATAAATAATGAAGGAGAAGGAGAAAATCAAACTGAGGCTACCTTCGGGTTTCCTATTCTAGATGTTGTACTAGATGTAAATATGAAAAAGATCCCTCCTTCTTCTTTACCTACCTTTTATGGAAAAAGTAATGAGGACTTGGAGACATTCTTGTTCGAGTTTGATATTCTCTGTAGGAGCTATAATTATCTACAAGATGCCCACAAGCTAAAACTCTTTCCCACTACATTAAAATATTTCTCCTTGCAATGGTTCATGGGATTAGGTGAATCCACTATCAGGACTTGGGATGACATGAGAACCTAATTCTTACAAAAGTATCAAGAATATTGAAAACCTAAATATTCTTGACATGATATATTCAAGATACAACAACTTGAAGATGAAATCCTAGAGGATTATCTCGAAAGGTTCATTTTTACACTTCAGAAATCAAAGTATCATGACCTTTGAGAAGATGTAGTACGTACACTTTTTCTCAAAGGAGTCTCCAAGGACTTGCTAGAGAGTCTTAATCTCATGGAATCCGATGATATCTCTCATAAAACCTTTGCATAGACCGGTGACACGTGTAAAAATTATTCTAGAAGTAGGGGGAAATTTGGGAAAAAATTTCGAGAGCCTTATAGTATAAATGTAAGAGGAAATGTTCCTAGTTCAGGAGGGGTTACAAGGATGAATTGGGAAACCTATTGGAAAATTTTAAGACTAACATCTTAGGAGCCACGGGTTCTCAATTAGATGCTTTACAATACAAGAAAAGGAAAGATGAAGAATGGGTAGCAATGAGTATTTTTTGTCCAAGGTGTAGAACAAAACATCCCCAAAAGGAATGTCCATTAAATAGTATCTCTATATGTCACATCTGTATAGAGTAACATCCGATAGATAATTGTCCATCCTTTCTTGGATTGCAAGCCATCTATAAGAGTGGGGATGTAGGTGAACCATCTAGGAGGCCTACTTGGAAATATAGAGATCAACCAACATACAAGAGTTTTCCATCACAATCCCCACCCTATTACTCTCCATACCAACAACCCCAACAATGGAAAAATCCTAGTTGGCAGAGTTGGCCACCCCAGTATCCTCCTCCTCAATTTACACAGCAACAGTATTGGTCACAAGGGTGGAGAGGACAGCCATACCCTCAGCCACAACCTATCCCTCCACCTAATCATCCGTATCCTTAGCATCAACTGAATTTCTAGCAGCATTTGCCTAGATTTGTACCTCCAGTTCCTCTCATTGCACAACAACCTAATCACTTCCAGAAAACAAATCCTTTGCGACTGAAATTATTACCTGCACAACCAATACCTAACCCTAATAATAAAACAATTCAATCTTTTAACAATATTGAGTTTCAAACTCTTCCATCCTACCTTGTTTCAACTGTACCTATACATACGATTCAATTACGGTCTGGGAGATTTGTTAATGATAAACCCAGAAAATCAGTCGTCATTTGTGAGGAAATGAAGAAGAAAAATATTCAAATGAACTCATGAATGATGCCATCTTGGAGGATGTGAACATTCCAAAAATTCCAATACCTACCCATGCTCTATAAGAACCTATTCAAAAACAAAGAATTCCTCCATTTCCAGTAAGACTAGTAATAGAAAAAATCGTAGTTCATTCTGAGTATGATAACTTGAATGAATTAAAGCATATTTGTGTCAAAATCCTATTATTGCAAGATATTAAATATATACCAATTTATAGTAAGGTAATAAAGGAATTATGCATTAAAATCCTAGAGAAGAAACAAAAACACCCCCTTACAATTCATGTCATAGGAGAGATGTCTGAATATATGTCAAATCAGTCCCTGATTGCAAAATATACAAATCTAGGAGCCCCAGTAGTGACTGTAATTATAAATAATACCACCATAGATAACACATTAATCAATTTAAAAGTATCCATCAATATGATTACCACCGCAGTCTTAGAATCTTTACAGTTGGGAAAATTTCTTCGACCTACCCCTTCCATCTTGGAAATAGTAGACTGTAGTATGGTAAAGTCTGCTGGAGTCCTGGACGACATTATTGTATCACTAGATTCATGGGAATA
Organism: Pseudotsuga menziesii; assembly: GCA_001517045.1. Classification (NCBI taxonomy): domain Eukaryota; kingdom Viridiplantae; phylum Streptophyta; class Pinopsida; order Pinales; family Pinaceae; genus Pseudotsuga; species Pseudotsuga menziesii. The sequence continues at coordinate 5,970 of LPNX010101408.1, read as the reverse complement.
CCCCATTGAATTTATGCTCATAGAATCAAAGGATCCTTCTAAAGGACATCCTATTATCTTGGCAAGACCATGGTTAGCTACTGCCAATGCTTTTATAGGATGTAGGGATGGGGAGATGACCATTTCCAATGGGTTGTCTATCCAAAGACTTATTTTATATCCCCCAGCACAACCAGTAACTAAAAAATTTGTGGTGGTTAAATTGTTCCTTTGTGGATGAATATTTTGATGAACTTTCCTTTCTTAGTGATTTCTCCTGGGCATTGCAGGAGAAGACTACTGAGAATGTATTGAATCAGTTTATTTCCTCCACCACTAGTATAGATTTTCCTTAGTCGTGTGCTAAATTTGATCAAATATTTGGAGATGAGTTTCAGGAAACTATGGCTCTCTTAATGTTTACAGAAACACCTTTTGTCTTCATAATCGAAAAGCATACGGGACCTTTCACCATACCTTGTGAATGCTGGCCCTAAAAAATTTCTGCACATAAATGTAGGGTTAAGTGAAGATCAAAAAGCTCAACTACTTAAGTTTCTTAAAAAACAAGCCTGAGCATTTGCATGGGAATACAGTGATATGAAGGGTATACACCCGGACACTTGTATTCACCACATTTATATGGATCCAAATATACCACCTATAAGACAACCTCAGAGGAGGATGAATCCTTCTTTGAAGGATATAGTAAAAGAAGAATTACAAAAACTCCTTACCACTGGTTTCATCTATCCTATTTCTGATATAAAATGGGTGTTTCCTCTAGTGGTAGTTCCAAAGAAAGTTATAGGGAAATGGCGTATTTGTGTTGATTTTAGGGAACTGAACAAAGCCACTCTTAAAGACTACTTTCCCTTTCCCTTTATTGACCAAGTATTAGGTACCTTGTCATGTAAGCAGTATTTCTCCTTTCTTGACAGATATAGTGGATACAACTAGATCCGAATAGCACCTAAATATCAGGATAAGACCACTTTTACATGTCCTTGGGGGACATTTGCTTATCGATTTTTGCCATTTGGCTTATGTAATGCACCCGCTACTTTTCAGCGAGCAGTCTTAGGCATATTTTCTGATATTATACATGTTTGTGTTGAGGTATACATGGATGATTTTACAGCCTATGGTAATACTTTCCAAGAAGCTCTTGACAACCTCAAGAAAGTTTTGATCCTTTCCCTTTCATATATCTACTGATGCTTTCGATATGGCCATAGGAGGAGTCCTAGGACAAAAGGAAGGACAATTACCTTATGCCATTTATTTTATCAACAAAAATATTTCTCCTGCCGAACTAAACTATACCGTTACTGAAAAAGAGTTTTTGGCGGTCGTCTATTCTATTAATAAATTCTACCATTATATTACAGGGTATGAAGTTTTTGTGCACATTGATCACTCTGCCATTAGATTATTAATGAATAAACTGATCACCAATGGTAGAGTTAACCAACAGCTTCTCCTATTACAAGAACTTAATATTACCGTCATTGATCGACCTAGCAAAGAAAACTTAGTAGCGGATTTTCTTTCTCGTATACAACACGATAGTGATACTAAACCTATTGATGATAATTTTCTTGACGAACATCTGTTTGTTTTCTTTGTTCAAACCCCTTGGTTTGTTGATATTGCAAACTATCTAGCAACTCGAAAAGTACCACATCATTTGGCTCCATACGAGAAATGCTGCATAATAGTACAAAGCTCTAACTATTCCTGGGTTGATAATGACCTCTTTCGCACTGGCCTAGATCTTATTATTAGAATATGTGTGTGAGAGGATGAAATGATAGACATCCTTTGAGCATGCCATGATGGACCATGTGGAGGAAACTTTTCTGATGGACGGACAACATACAGAGTACTGCACTCTGGTTATTACTGGCCAAGCATTTTTAAGGATGCTACCAAGTATGTTAAAGGATGTGATAGTTGTCAAAGAATGGGTAGACCCAAAACATCATACCAAATGCCTTTACAACCTCAGGTCATGATTTATCCTTTGAAAAATGGGCTCTTGATCTTGTAGGACCAATCTCTCCCATGTCTCGTAAAAATAAATATATCTTGGTTTGCACAGATTATGTTACCAAATGGGTAGAAGCTAAAGCTTTGTTTAGGGCTACAGACACTACAACACAAACTGGTTTTAGCATCGAATTTAGCGCTGGATTTTAGTGTAATTTTTTCCTAATTGTGGTGAACAATCCGGCGCTAAACTAGGCGCTATTGTACATTTTCGTAAAACGCCGTCTATTGCATCTTTTTCTCCGTCCTTTTTAACATCCATTTTTGTGTCCATTTTTGCACCCAATTTTTTGCATCTAATGTTACGCCTTTATTTGCGCCCAATTTTTCAACTTCTATTGCATCTTTTTTTGCGTCCTTTGTTACATCCTTGTTTGCACCCAGTTTCACGCTCATTTTTGCATCCAGTGTTGCGTCTTATTTTGCTCCTAGTTTTTCATCGAGTCTTGCACCCAATTTTGCACCATGTTTTACATAAAATTATGTGTCCAATTCTGCATCTAGGTTTGCATCCAATTTTAGGCCCAATATTGAGCCTAGTTTTGCATCCAAATTTACTTATAATGCTGCATCCCCATTTGCATCTAATTTTGTATCTTGTTTTACGTCTTTTTTTGCATCCATGTTTATGCCAAATGTTTCATCTCGTTTTACATCATATTTTGCATCTAGGTTTGCACCTAGTGTCGCATCCCGATTGATGTCTTTTTCCGCATCTATGTTTGAGCCCAATTTTGCACCCAGTGTTGCGCCTAGTGTTGTGCCTAGTTTTGCGCCCATGTTTGTATCTAATATTTCATCTAGTTGTGTGTCCAATGTTGCATCCCATCTTGCATTCAATATTACGTCTAGTTTTACATCCAATGTTTTGTCCCGTCTTGCATCTAAAATTGTGTCTCGTTTTAAGTTTTTGTTTGCGCCAAATGTTGCTTCCAGTTTTGCACCTGGTGTTATGCCTAGTTTTATGTCCATCGATACACCATATTTTGTGGTCAATTTAATGTCCAATTTTACATCTATTTAGGAATCCACTTTTTCATCTATTGTTGCGTCTAGTTTTGGACCTATTATTACATCTAGTTTTGAGTCATTAATTGTGTCTAGTGTTGAGTCTCTTTTTGCATCCAATTTTGCATTTAGTGTGACATCCATTTTTGTGTCCACATTTGCGTCTGACATAAGGTTGGATTTTGCGTCCACTTTTGTGTTTGGTGTGACGTCCACTCTTACATCATGTTTTGAATTTATTATTGTGTCTAATATTGCATCCATCTTGCACTACTACATTTTTTACCTTTAGAAATACATTGCAATATCATTAGGGCATGGAGGAATCGAACCACCAATCTCCTGCTTGTAAAGCAAGTGCTCTTCCATTGAGCTAGCACCCTTTAAGAATCAGGAAGAGGAGCAATATTAACACATATATTTCATCATTTGTAATTCTAATAAAAGACAATAAGATCCAAAGACAAACATGCTTAAAATCCAATTTATTTTTCCAAACACACTAATAAGCAAAAAAATCTACCATGCTTAGGCAACAAAATATCCTAAACAATTACGCAATCTTATTGTTATGCAACTATTAAATATTGACATGAAACCATTCAATATCTCCCTACATCCATTTCATGGAAGGTCACCCTTTAAGAGGATAAAATGCTTTAGTTCACTAGTTTTCAAAAAGTGTTGCAATTCAATGGATATGCAATCATATTCCTCATACAAAAAAAAAATGAACACATCTTGTTTAACCAGGGCCAACATGTACAAAGTTCTTAATGGGAAAATGGTTCAACGACGGCTATAAGTGTTTTTTTTTTTTATCACCTATAGGTCGTCGCTTAAGTGTTTTTTTTTTAAAATTACCTACAGTTCAAGGGCACTTCTAGGTTTATTATTGGTTCAGCTTTCAAGTTGCTAACTAGCTGCGTCAGTTGCAAATAAAATTGTCACTGTTATATCTCCAATTTCTCCCATGTATTTCAGGTTGTCGATTTGTCTAATATTTTCAAAAATCTTGAGGTTTAAGTTTTTTCTTTCCATATTTTCAGATAATTTTCCAATATGTTCCCCGATATTTCTGTTAAGTTTCTTTCTGCACCCTTAGCGATATATTCCATAAAATGATATTTGCAACAATGGCCCTAAGACAACTAAAAACAAATGCTAAACCCTATGGTGGCCCATCCTTTGCAATTGGAGATTGCAGTAGCAATTTTTGCAAGCACATGGCAGCTAGAAGAGGGTATCTTGTATGACAGATGGGTAAGGGGATGTTTTTGCAACTTGGAAAGCACGGGAGAAGATGAACTTATCAATTGTTTGCTTGGGCACAAGAAAATCATAATTTTTTTCTTGTCTTCTCCAAGGAACCAAATGGCTCCATTTTCCTCAGTTGGGTAGCATAAAAGTGAGGAGCAAATATGGAGAGAGAGGTGGTGCTACAGAAAAAGCAACAAATCACATCCCATTGACACAACACTCTAGAAATATGTGGAGAAACTTGGCACTAGGTGAAACTCTGGTGGGAGCTATAGATGAATAATTTATATGTTTTAAGAACGATTAGATTGGCTCAATGAGTGAAAGCCCATTTGCTTGATAAACAAGGGAATGGACTTGTGAAGCACATAAGTATATCACCCAATGTGAGGACAAGACTTCAAAGACAGTAAGATAAGTCTGAAGCAGCTTCAGTTTATTGGCTTCAAATAGGTGATATCCCAACCAAAGACTTATTGAAATGTTCACCTATAAAGAAGGCCCTTGAGAAGATATCTGCACTCAATATGCCTCAGGGGAGAATAAGGCAGTAGACTGAGATTGAAAAGGCATTTATATCCCATTCTAAAATGGTATTCCAAACTTAAGGAATCAATGAAAATTGTAAGAAGGCTATGCAAACTTGTGCTGACCATCCCACAAGTGATAAAAGCTAACTCATAGACAACATTTAGCCACCAGTCATTGATGCTAGCTAGACGAGCTGTCAGTGCCTCTTTCAAAGAAGGTTGATGGCAAGTCACTAGGATAAGATTGTCTCCCATGTAAACTTTAGAAGGCTACTGGAGACTTTTCTAGTCAGACCTATAAGTGTACAAGGAAGCAGTCAGAATGTAATCATTAGGTATAATCTGAACAAATAATATTAAAATAATAACAAAGGCCAACAAACCAAAACTAACTATTAGTTGGAGGTCCACACATTCTCCACACTCTTGAATGTGTCCCATGGGATATTTGTGAAGTCCCTTTCTCTGAGAATTGAGGATATCCTCCCCTAAAATATAAGGCAAGAGAAGACTTGTTTTATAGAGGGTTTCAGTTGAAGCAGAGCACCTTTGGGGAAGAATATACCTCCCTATTCAAAAAGAAAACCACCAGAGCAAGGATTGGTATAGGTAAGTTTTCACAGGGTTGCCAAAGGCAATCCTGGTAAAGCTGGAACAGGGGGTGTGGGGTAGTCAAAGATGAGGGCACCTTCATAAAGGCTATCTTCTCGAAACACTAGGACAGGGAACTAGTAACCAAGCAGAGGTTGAGGCAATAGAGGCTGTAGTTAATCTATGTTTAAAGCTAAATTAACGAAAGGGCATTTTTGAAAGAGATTCTAAGTTGTTATAGACTTCAATAAGATAAAACAAGACCTAGCATTGGCATATTGAAGGATAGCTGGATTGAGTATAGATGGAAATAATATCTTTCCAGGAAGTATAATTTACTCATGTGAAAATGTGGATAACCAAGCTACAGATGTAGTAACCAACCTCACGATCATTGAAAGATCAACTAATAGGTGGATTTATAGGCTAATTACCTCCCTCTTGACCCTATGGAGGGGGTCAACTGGAAGGAAAGAAATAAACCATTATTTGGTAAAAATGGTTAAGAGATTAATATATAAAGGGGCGAAGAAATGGGGGCAACATGGGG
>LPNX010101404.1:681044-804778 GCA_001517045.1 Pseudotsuga menziesii | reverse complement strand
TTTTAGTGGGATTTTCAGGGAAATATGGTAGGTAAATGGACGAATGAGCCATGAAATGGGGTAGATGAGGTAGTTAACCATTTTTGGGTGTTAACACAACCCTCCTCAAGGAAAATTCGAGTCCATTTGGCCACAGTACAGGTTACTGTCGGCCAGATTTGACTCAAGACCAAAAAAATTTCAGTTTCCATACTAGGTCGCTCTTATTGGGCCCAGAGAGGGGACCAGGTCGCTCAGAGGGGACCAAGTCGCTCATTCTGGCCTCACAGGTGTGACCAGGTCGCCTATTTAGCCCTGAAAGGTGAAACCCCCTTCTAGAAGTTATCTTGCTTCTGTCTACAAATTCTGAGAGACCCCCTTGCCTGTTTCTGGAAAAAATTGGCAATCCCCTCACCACATTTGACCCGAAAAGTGTGATCTGTCACTCAGAGTTTGATTTTTAAAAAGTTAAGGACTGTCAGTGCGGCTCAGCCACCTCTGTCCATCCAATTTTTTTTGTTTCTATTTATTTTTTTGTTTCTGTTCATTTCATTTGCAGATTGTGTAAATCAAAGTGTAAATCAATGGTTAATAGATTAATGAACATTGCTTGATTAAAATTTACTTAAAATCAACATCTTGCCTAGCCCTTCCTCCTCTACCCAATCATCACCCTTCGGGGTATTTTAGGATAAGATGAAGTGTGAAGCTCGTATAGTAATAGGCACTTCACCTATTATTTTTCGAAGCCACTAAAAACGGGTGACTTGGAAGGTAGAGGGGGTAGATAAGGTGGGCTTCTCACGACGCTCAACATCCTCCCTATTGGCCAACCTTGCATCCGGAGGGTGACCTGTGGATCTACGGATGGGATTATTCCCATTGTGTTGAGAGCCTAGCACCCTCTCCTAGTTGAAGAGAAATATAGGTGAAAGGTAGTCACCTAGTTAGGCTATCATAGTTCAGGATCACAAATGGTACATGTCTAAAAATTTCTGATTACTATTTACTGCTTTCATTCACAATGTTATGAACTCTATGGAATATTCATAAACCATTTAAGTAGCCATTAGATATAATAGAAAAACAAAATACATACACACCATACCATATAAATCAACCCAACTTAGTTCATGACGTTGAGTGAGCCAGTAAAATTTACAATTTACACTAAGTTAAACATTTGCAGTCTTTGAGGACATAAGTCCCTGACTATGTTAACCATGAGAAGTACTTGGGATCAGCTCAGAAACTCATTGTGAGGAGTACCACGAGAACCCTAAAGTAGTTGGCCACCGAGCAGAATTGCCAATCAAAATGGGCAACGACCCCCACTGATTGAGTAGCACTCCTGTGAGGAAAAATCCAAGCATTGTCTTCTGGCAGTCTTGGTGGTCGAGTGACCACCTGAAGCCAATAGAAATCCATTGAAACCAGGGTCCAAAAATCATTACCACCGTTTTGACATACAAATATGACACGATTGATACCTCACGCTCTTCCTCACTCCTAAGAGGCAAACCACCATAGTACAGGTCATTAAACCGACATCATTGAGACCATTCTCGATGACCTCCTACACCATCAGAAGGCCACATAGCCTCTGATTCAGATTCAAACTCATATCAGACTGAACTAGATCTGCACACTACACCATCAAGCCCCATGGCTGGTGCAAACCCAGATCCATTTTTCGGCATAGTAATTGCTAGTGGACCCATGTCCACAACGCAAAATATCACCAACAACCCTACAGGTGGCCCTATCACGGTTAAGCAAACTGTCATAAGCCATCTAGCACCACCCATATTGACCAGTCAAGCTATCCCACCTGCAACCCATGGGGGCAGTGGCCCTTCCACCTACACTGCCTCTCCTGTCATACATGGGGGCAATGGCCCTTCCACTCACACTATCTCTCCCACCACACTTGGGGGCACTAGCCCGTCCACAAGTACCCCCAGCTATGCAGGTGCACATGTACCTTCAAACCCCACCACCATGGCTGCCCCATCTCACATCAACCTGGGGTCAAACCTTCCTCTCATGGCACATCTCAACTTGCTTGATTTGGCTCGGTTAAGAAATGACCCTATCAGCCATAAAACTTACTGACCTCCCATGTCAACCAAAATTCCCTTAGACATACCCAAGTTTGAAGGGAAGGCAGGGCAGTGCCCCCAAAACCACATCATGACGTTTCATCTATGGTGCTCATCAAACAGCATCATAGAATATTCGATTAGGCTAAAACTATTCAAAAGCACCCTCACAGGTGCTGCATCCAAGTGGTACATTGAGCTACCACAAGCCAAGTACCCGAATTTCAACTCCCTGGCTTTCATGTTCTTGCAATATTTCCAACTCCCCGTCAGATATGGCGAAGAGGTGGATATCTTGTTATCTTACCGCCAGAATACTGTGACCCACATAACCAACCACATCCATGAGTGGCGGCAACGCCGTAGTTTGTGTAAGATCCAACTTGATGGCAGGATCTTTCTGGATTGGTTCCTGAAAACCTTGCTCCCACCTATAGCAAAGGATGTCACATCTGAATGTCCCCAATCCGAAGAGGAGGCCATTTTGAAAGCCCAGTATTTTGATCTAATCTATGCACAGTCTAGATACCTTTACATCGTCATTCCAAATGCTCCCCGTGAAGGAACCTCCTACCAGGATGCACCGAGGGAATCCCATGCTGTAGATGGAATCATAGGTTCTGTCTCTCACCAACCACAACACCATCCGACACCACCTGCAATACCACCAAAACCAAACAACACTCCTAGTGTGGCTTACCAAAACCAAACTCTAGACTATGCAAGAATGATGTCCCAGTTCAGAGCCACGACTTCTTATGCACAACCTCTGCCACCGCAGTAGGCCCAGGCCTTGGCTTCGCCAACACAGCAATATGCGGGACAAATTCCCACATTTGTGGCACCAACACCCACCCAAATATACTATGCACCACCGGTGCAAGCGGTTCAAGCCCCCACCCCTGCTCCACCTGCTCCATTGGGACAGGTGTTCGCATAACAAAATCATCCCAACCAGCCGGCCCCCAATAACCAACAAGGGCAAGCCAGGAATAATCGACCCCAAAACCAAGGCAACAATCAACTGCAGGGAGGAGGTCAACAACCAAATCCTCCCAACAATGTCGTGGTGAACTGGCCAGCCCAAAATCCTCAACGACCAAATGCACTGAGATGCAACGCTCTGTTACAGACAAAACAACCGTGCACATTATGCGAGGTCTACGGGAACTACACATTCGAGTGTCCCTTCATGGGTCACACTAAATAATCCATTAGAAACGAGGTTCAACATGCCACCAATACAATGGACCAAGCCCAACCCAACCCGGCACCATAAGGACCTCCTCCTATGGTGCTCCAAAACCCATTACCAGTCCAAGGATTGGTGGCAACCACACCCCCTCCCCAACCCAATCCCAACACTCCGGGGGCACCTCCCACGACAAAAATAGGTGTCCACCACCTGCTAGCCATGACAACTTAAGAGTTCAATCTACAAACCAAGAGAAATTAGTACGAAACCCACACTGAACCCGTTGACACATCAGCGGCATCTACATCTAAAATATTCAATGCACCTCTTCAGTTACCCCCTTTCCCACGCCCCCCCATACACCGGGTTTCCAATAACGCCACGGCTAGAGCTGTTGTCAGCTACAGCATCGTGGATGATTTCCCCAAACACCTACCGCCATGTCTACTCTTGAGATGCTCAAAACTTTCCCAATGCAGTGGAAAGCCTTACTAGCCACCCTTGGTGTTGTGGATTCCTCTAACTCCAAGTTGATCACATTCAACACGGAGAATGGAGAACCATGGATGCCATCAACCATTTCCTTCCAAATCCCGGTGTCTATCCAGAATTTGGTCATGCACCGGTGCATAGTGGATGAGGTGGAATCCATGTGCGTTATGTCTACCCTAGTATGGAAGAAACTTGGATCCCCAATTCTACAACCATCATCCACAACTCTACAGGCTTATGATGGCCATCCCACTAAATCCCAAGGAATCCTCCCCCATGTCCCCATCACATTAGCTAAGAAGACAGTTTTGATTGACATAAAGGTTGTCAACGCTCAATTGGACTATAACCTTCTCCTCAGAAGAAGTTATATGTACGCCATGAGAGATGTAGCATCAACTGTCTTCTATCTCATGATGTTCCCCCACGAAGGGAAAATAATGACGGTTGACCAACTGACTTATCATAGTCCGCAAGGGCTAATGACACCCTCCAATGTTATCCCTATGATCAACACCATTGATTTGCAAGGGATGACCACACACGCCAATGTTATCCCTACGGTCAACACCATGGTTGACAACATAACAGCCTCCCCATTGTTGAATGTGGGCCCTAGATTGTTTTCCAATACCACCATGATGGATTATTTCCCCTTAGTGTCACCACCACGACATGAAATGAGACTCCGGACTTGTGCATGCTCTCATCTAGTACCACTGCACCCAAACAACAACCACAGCCATAGCCCTAACCGCAACCACAACACCGTCCGCAGCCACAACATCATCCGCAACCACAACATCATCCACAACCACAGCATTACACACAATCACAACCACAACCTCATCCCCACATAAAACCATCAAGGAGTTATCTGGGCTCCTCTCCAGTCCATACAATTCCCTTCCTCTTTCCCCTGTCTGATGTCATGAGCAAGCTAGTAATGGCCACCTTAAACTTACCCAACTTTACATTGGGAATTTTCGTGTGGTATCTTGATCCACCAGCTCAACCACCAATGCCCCAGATAGTCTTAACCCCCATGCAAGCCATTGCGGTCGAATCTCATCCTCCACCCGACCCGCAAAAACCAACCACCGCACCCACACCCGCACCGCCTTACCCAAAAAGGGCCAGGGGCAAGAATACGACAGCTATCGTAGAACCTCAACAAATCCTGCCTTACGCCACCTGCGAAGAATAGGGCCATCCAACTCAGAACTTCCCTAAGATTCCTATAATCCACGTGCATTTGGATGCCATGGATACAACCGAAAACCTCCCCATGGTTGAACTTCCAAGCATGCCAATAGTGAGAAACAAGTCATTGAGAACAAACCATGTTTGTGCCCTTTGCGGATTGTATGGACACTATTCCCACCACTACCAAGACTTTCCCGAGTTCTGAATGGCTTTAGCCGACCTTCGCCAACATTCCCTTGAATCCGAGATCACCCTGATCAAAGAATTTCACCCCCCACCTCCTTCTTCGGACACCATGTCCATTTACATGATGTCCAGTTCTACCGACCCTCTTGTCTCCACCACCAACGACAGTCCATCAGACCTGTCTCTTCATTGCTTCCATAATGATGATGAGATACTTGAAGCCTTAACCACCCCAGAATACCCATGGGATGACATGCACCATCACTTGTTCTTCCTCCCCGAAGAACTTGTGTTGCAGTCTGACCAGTTTTTCGTGGAAAGCAAAGATTTCATTCATGGGAAATTCGACTGGTTCAAAAACCCCATTCCGGCACCAGACGCCTTCGAAGAAGGGAACATGGCCAACATCTCGCCAACCATCAAAATCAACATCTCAACCAATCCCGAGGTCATTGAAGAAATCATGCTGAGGGCATCCTGCTCCTTGGAAGAAGTTGCTGCCTACAAATCTCTCTTCCAAGAATTCTGCGATATCTTTGCTTGGTCTTACACTTAAATGCCTGAGTTGGATCCATCCATCATGGAACACCACATCAACACATGGCCTGATCTATCCCTCCTGCGTCAAAAGTAACGGCCCATCCATCCTTCCAAAGCGGCCGCAGTCAATGCCGAGATAGAGAAGCTGCGCACAGTTGGCTTCATTTACCCCATTGCTTACACCACTTGGGTTTCCAATCCTATTCCCATGAATAAAAAATAGGGTACCATCCACATTTTCACAGACTTCCACGATCTAAATGGGGCGTATCCCAAAGATAACTTCCCAACACCCTTCATCGATCAAATTATCAATGCATGCGCTGGACATGAGGTATTTTCCTTCATGGACGGCTTTTTCGGATATAACCAAATCCATATCTGGAAAGAAGACCATTATAAGACTGCATTCACAACCCCGTGGGGCACATTCACATATCAAGTCATGCCCTCCCAGTGCGCCATAACACACTGTTTCCGCGACCTCATTCACATCATGTTGATTTATCTTGACAACCTCATTACGCAGTCACAGAAGCAAGCACAACACATAGACGACTTGCGGCAAGCCTTCCTACGATTTCGCAAGTACAAAATATGCTTGAACCCTTACAAGTGTGTTTTTCGTTTCCCAATGGGCCGTCTCCTAGGGTTCATCATGTCACACAAAGGAATGACTGCTGATCCCCTGAAAGTCCAAACCATTTTCCCTCTAACGTCACCTCTTTGAGTGATGGTAGTATAGCTTTTATTATAGTCTTTTTCCTTTTTGTTTTACACATTTTTCAAAAGTTAGTCTTGTGTATTGTTTCCCCTCATTGCTCCAGATGGATCCTACCTCAGACCAGTACATCGAATTTGCTGATGGAGCGAGCAGATGGTCTTCGAACCTTGCCTCGGCTGCATGGGTCATCTACTCCCCATCGCACTAGTTGATCCATATCAATGGAATATGCGTGGGCAGTACGACCAACAACTAGCCTGAGTATGATGGTGTCAATGGCCTTTTAGCTTCTGCTCTCCAGTTAGGCGTTCACCTTCTCGATGTCTTCTTAGACTCCCAGGTGCTTGTTTCTCAGTTGAACAACTACTACTGGGTATGTCATCCCTACCTCTTTAGAAAATTCCTATGCACTAAAAAAATGGTTAGAAAATTTGAGTCCATCACATTCACACATGTTCCCAGAAACCTCAATAGTGTAGCAAATCAAATGGCTAATGACATTCTAAATTGGCACATTCATAATCACATATAGGAAACATACAACCATAACATCATGCATAATCATATATAAAATACACACACAAGTGTAACAATACATCATCTAGGCATTTCATTTCACATCATCATAAAAAGACTCGCATATAAAACCATAAAAAGCGCATCCATGTGCGTCAAAAATATATATAGATAGATAAGTCATATGTCCAAAATATGTCCAGTACAAAATGAGAAGCCACATATGCTTTCTCAACTGAATATACATAGTGATGCAAAAACTCCTAAGTGCACCAACGCACTAGGGGAAGCCCCACTAGGTTGCTAATCTGACTCAGATGCATCATCTGGCTCAGTATCATCATATTCCTCAGAAGACTCATCCTTTGCAGGAAGATCGCCTCTCGCCACCCGACGAAGGTAATCACAGGCCATAGCCACCCTCCTCATCATAGAGGTCCACTCTGGAGGAAAACTATGAATGGCAGCAATCAGATCATTGTTTAAATGTTGCCAACCATCATCAGAGATCCCATTAGCAAGCCGCTCCAGATGCGACAGAAACTCATCCACCTCCCGTCGTTGCCTGCGAGGGTTCCCCGCAGGAACTACCATAGGTGCCATGGAAACCACTCGCCTCTGATACCCGACCGGTGGGTGGGGACCAACATCTGCATACACAAACAAGGACACCATCAGTCTACACATATAATCATACAAATATCAACCATCTCGACTACACTATGTATAAAGATGAACATAAAGACATCACACATACATACCATCTGGTCCCATGCCTGGCCTGCAGGTCGGGGCATCTCAGGGTCCCCATGATAGTTCATACCCACATACGGGTACTCCTCAATGACCACTAGAAGTTGACGCCACTACTCCAACAGCTCCTTAGTGAATAAGTGGCCCACTCTGCCACCACCGTCTTGTACCATCATCTGGCACCACCTGTGCATCTATGGCTCCTGTGGACCACTATCTTGCACGGCCCGATGCGGGCGCAGAGAAGGTACTTTCTCAAAAAAGAAAGCACATAGAAAGGACCCAAAGCAAAATCCTTCCCCAGATGCCTTCGCATTGTTCAGCTGACACCAAACAGCCTGAAGATACATCTGGGCCCACCCATAGTACGTGCCTCCCATAGCACACTCTACCAATTGCAGCTGCCCTCTAGATATCTTGTGGATCCCCATGGAACCCAAGATACACAGCAATGATGTCACCACTGCCCATGTCGATAGGTCCTCAATGTCACACAGGTCCCTAAGTGGGCTTAGCCATGCCCACATTTGATTGCAAAAGTCAAACGACGGCATGTTTCTTCTTCAACCATGTTATTTCACGATTTGGTGTTCCTAAACAGTTGGTCTCAGACCATGGCTCACACTTCGAAGACGTTGTTTGGGATGAGCTGTCAACCATGTTGAAATTTGAACACCAGTACTCATCTTCCTAATAGCCCTAGGGAAACGACCAAGTTGAAGCAGTCAACAAAATCATCAAAACAATGCTCCAAAGGATGGTGGGAAACCATAAAACCAACTGGCATCACATGTTATTCTCCACCCTATGGGATTATCGTACATACACAAAAACCGCAACCAATTTCACTCCTTTCCACCTAGTACATGGCATTGAATCAGTACTCCCTATAGAGTGCCAAATCCCATCCCTTCGCCTCGCGGTAGAACTCCTTCTTGATACTTATCCTTTAGAAGAACGACTCCTCCAACTCAAGCAAACCATAGAAGACCGTCGAGTTTCCCTTCAACACATAGAAGCAGTGAAAACATGGTCAAAGGCCCACTATGACTCCCATGTCCACCCTTGCACCTTCAGCAAAGGCAATATGGTTCTAGTCTACGACCAACCCAATGACAAGTCGGGAAAAGGCAAGTTCGATTCAATGTGGTATGGCCCATACGTCATCCATCGTTGCCTCGGAAAATGGTCATACACCCTTATTGACTTTGATGGACAACTCTTGGAGAATCCTCACAACGAGCTCTACCTCAAGATATTTTATGCTTAACATCACCAATGAGTCGCTTCATTTTCTTTTCTTGTTTTTCTATTTTTTTTTCCACAAGTCAGGGGCAGCACCATTAGCTGCTAATCCAAAGTCCCCCAGAACCTATTCGAGACACCTCTCACACCTTTGGACTCAAATATCCATCTCCTTATGAGACCATCATCTCATGTTTAACAAACAAATTTTGGGACCACTCCCCAGAAGTTACCTTGATTTACGAGCCACATTATGGTGATGCAAGTGTTTATGGACCTGTGCTTGCATCACACTTACCTACCGCTACTCATGCGGGTTCTCGGGCCACCGCCCGTAAGGAACATAATTTTTATTTTAACACATAGCTATCTACTCCATCCACCGCACCTTATGTAGATATCCGGACCACCGTCCGAAAGACGAATCATTTCCTTTGCATGTATTTGGCATATAACTACCTCCAGACTTGCACTCACATCACATGTAGTCAATTCCATCCTCCACAAGTCATGCACGACTCTATTGACCTCTGTCCGAGAGCCACCTCGATTTGCATGCCTCTGCAGCGATTTATCCCGTGCATGTATTGGTATGTTTAAGAGCCATCTGCTCTGTCCATACTATGCAGATGACCTTTGGACCACTATCCATTGTCCTGACATAGGGAACTGCTTGTCCCACCACAATCGGTTGACCATACTAGAGTTTCTTTTAAGCTCTTTTCTGACTCCTAAAAGAATGAAAAGATTGTCGAGCGTAGCTACTTCCTTTCCCACTTGTTAAAGTATAGGAAAGGGTGTCTACATCGTCTCATTTATCTCCTTTTGCGGACTATGTAGACCATCAAATGAAAAGGGCCACCTTGGCATATTCAAGCCAAGACCATTCCCCTCTACATACTTTTATGCTTTCTCGGGTAGAGGGGCTGAACTTTATGAAAAAGCTCACCATGGGTTGTCGTTAAGCTCTTTTCCATCCTTCTCAGCAAGAAACAATTGCCAAGCAAATTTGGTTTCGTTCATGCTCCTAAAAGTATCTGAATGACTATCCATTCAGCATAGGTTTAACCTTTTCCAGACTAACTGGAATACCAACGACAAAGAAGTCTCCCATTCTAAAAAGGATGGGCGAGCTCTCCTGTGTATACTTTTATCCTTTTTCAGGCACATGAGACTACCAATGAAAAAGAGCCCCCACTGGAGTCTTCTTCGTGCTTTCAGACTCTCTAAAATTGAAAGCACCATCGAGCATTTACTTTCTCGGGCTCACCAAAAATCCATGAGATCATACCATAACGGTGTCTCTAGACACCACCCCACAGAAAATAGTTTGGCAGCATTCCCACTTTGGGTTTCCTTTGTTCAGAGTACTCTGCAATGTGTCTTCCTTGGATCCCATCAATATCAACAATGTCTACCTCCCCCAAGTATTTCCTATTCCCATGAGTCAGTTTCATTTGTTGCTTGGTCTGCCCTGCCGTCATACTATGAACAAAGTATCTTTGAGTCCACTACACTCCCTATGCCCCTGTTCAACTCTTTCCCTTCCCCCCCGATTCAGTGGGTCAGTCCTCAGATTGTCTCACATCTTTCGGTTATCTCCCTTGCACTTCTGGTTAAGGAAACACCATTTCCTTGACCTGGGGCAGGTCTCCCTCTGTCGACAACAACACACATATTCTAGAGGATAGACCCAAAGGTCCTTGTATCCAGGGATAATCTTAGGGGCGAATTTCAGCCCAGTGGGCTATTTCTCCATGTTTTTTCCCCAAAAAACATTCGCCATTTTGCATTTTTTGAAGCCCTGTTTCGCCCAATTTTGATGGGGTAAACTTTTTTCACCCTAAAAATCACAAATTATTATATAAACGATATAAAATCCTTGGAAATTAAAATATTTCTTGAAAAATATCGCCAATCATTTTATAGTTGGCATTTTAAGAATTGGTAATAATCGCCAACATTTATACACTTTTAAATAAGTATGGTTCCTTAAAATCATCCCTACCTATATCTTGGTTTCATTAACTTTTGATGAGTTCCTTGGACCACTTGAGAGGAGTCCTTAATGCCTCTTGGGATGGTTGTTTCTCACGTGCTCGACTCCAACTACATCATCGCACCATTGAGATTCATACAGGGTATTGGTCCATGCAGTATTTGGTCGAAGACCCCGGATGTCACCTGACTCTAGCACATTGAAGAGTCTATTCGAGGAACCTAAATAGGTTTATGTCCCTTGTGATTTTCGGGTTGTGTTGGAGACAGTGTTCAGAAGCCCCAGTAGTGCTTCTATATAGATTTATGATTGATGCAGCATACTTGTACCACAGAGACTCTGACTCTCCATCAGTGAGTCTATACAACTATGTACCATTCTAGATCCAGCAGGCTATCAGTCATGAAGATATAGCATTCCATAAGAATTCCATGGGTCCAATGTAGCAGTTCTTCAGATCAATATTGTATTCATCCTCTCATTGAGGCAACCACTATGTATCATCAATTGTACATGATCGGCTCTTGTATTATAGAGCATAGATCACATTATTCTTTTGACATTGTTACAAGCATGGGGATGCTTGCCTCGTCCATATATATGTCACACATTAATTGTATCTCACCCATTGATGGGAACCATATTAATACAAAAACCAAAATCCACCATGCCCCCGCCTAGGAAGCACCACCTCTCCATAGAAAATCCTATGATGTTCTTTGGCCATACGATGAGCTCCTGCTGTCACACATCAGGGGGCAATCTGTTAACCCAAAAAATCCCTCACTCAGCTCTACATGGCCTACACCACCCAAGGACACCCATGCATGACCCTCATTTGACCCCATTTGACCCCCACACCCTCAAGAAGGATTAAAAACATGAAAAAGTGCTTTAAAACCCCTAAAAAGAACCTAAATAGCTCTCATAGGGGCTAAAGCCTCTAAAAAGGGGCTAAAACCCTAAAAGGAGCTAAAGATTGAGCGAAAGGGGCTAAAAGCCCAAAAAGGGGGGCTAAAGCCCTGACCAAGGGCTTAGAACCCTAAAAAAGCTATAAATAGAGGGGTGGGGGTCACTCTCAAAACATTCCTCCCTTACATACTGTTATGTTGCCCGAGTGGATGCCTTGAGACCATTTTCCTCTCAAGCCACCCACACTCCCTCTCATACATTTTCCCTTTGAGCCATAGCTCCCCCATTGCCAAGAGAGAGATGCTTCTCCAAGCTAGGGCATGGTGGCCCATTTCCACCAAGAGGTATAATCTTTTGTTTAATGTCCTTTTCATTTTATTTTTTGTTTAACTCAGTTTGCTTGTAGGTTTATTTCATGTTCTAACAAGTGTATGCATGCTTCTAGAGTCTAACCTTGTGTTCAAGGTTTCCATCTCTTTCCTTTCTGTTATTTGCTTCATTCCAGTTTTGTTTTTCTTGCATTACCATCAGGAACCCTACCCTTCCATCCTATATATGGAAGGTAACCATTCCCTGCCCTGTAGTAAGGGAGAAATCCCTGCTGCAGATAGGGTAGTGCAAGGTGACATAGTTTCCCAACAAGCATTAAGGACATGTGGTTTGTATAAGTTTTGGTGTCTTGGGAGCTTGAGGGCTCAGCCAAGACTACTCCAGATACTAGTGTATTAATGGGATCCAGATACATAAGAATTTCAAATTGATGGGATGCCCCTTAGACTTGAGGTTGAGGACATCTATTTTATCACTGGATTATCCCATCGAGGCGAGATAGTCAACTTGAGAGCTCTTGGGGTTGGAGGTGGCCTCACCATTAATGACTACATTGTTGTATACTTTCTTCCAGACACTGAAAAGGTTGGAATTCAGGTCCCCGTGAATGTTATTAGAAACCAAAGTCTCAAATTCATAGTACTATTTTTGGGCAGGATAGCGGGATTAGAATCTCTTAATTAGGCTTCCAAGCCTGTGATGTTTTACGCAGTCGAGTGCTTGGGACCAACTATATATGACTGGAGTACATCCTTGTTGGGTAACATGAAACAACAATTGACTGACTGCAAGTTGGGTAGAACAATAAACTTTGGGTTTTCCAGTATTTTGAGTTCCTTCTTCTTCGAGCGTGTATCGGGCCTTGGCCCAAGAGTACAGATCGCTCCACTTGGTATATGAGATCCAGCTCAGATGCGCTGGGAAGGTGTGATGTAGTGGCTAGAAGGAGGACATGTAGCTACACCCTGCCCACATGACTTCTTCCACTGGTAGCATAGACAGATCATGGTCATATATGACTATCACTGTGCAAGGATGGACTTTCGCAGTGATCCAGATATGCCTATACCACAGGGAGACACATATGGAGATATAGGTAACAATACTGAATCCATTTTATTTTTGAATTATTTGATTTTTTGTATTTTTTGACATAATGAAATCAAAAAACATGTTTTTGGGTGGTGACACATACTAATATTGATCATGTACATGTAGATGTGGGTCCTAAATAGTCGAATAGCCTCCCTTGACATCGTTGAACGGGATGAGGTGACGATATACATGGTGCGGATGCGGAGCTTACAATACAGAGCATACACACGAGCTTCATCCATTTGATGCACAAGGTTTCTATGGTGCAAGTCAAGGACTTTCCCAAGGCGATGCAAAGGAAAGTAGTGGGAGTACCCTGTGCGTGGGTTCAGTTGTTCAGATGGTTGGCTAAGGAAGTCATTTGTTTTCATGATCAGCACCCTGCTCCTCAGGCTTAGATGCCTTGATGTACATTTTGTATCGACCGTGCAGTGTATTTTGGTGGTTGAAAGCCCCAATTTTGTATCATGACATTATGTATTGTGACACCATTTTTGGACTATATTTTGAATGAAAAAATCTTATAATGATCGATTTATTATGTTTACATGTGTGAAATGTGATATGAATGCTTCATTTTCTGTGTATCAAATGCCAATCTAATATGTAATTTGCATAAGAATCAACCACATTATTGTAGATCCTAGGAATGTGAATGTATGTAATGTTTTCAAATTTCCGTTCTAACAACCTTACTCGCAAGAATATTCGTAATAAAGTCGAATCTCTAATACGATACACACCATTTAACTATAATACCACTAACTGCAAGTCAAGATGTACCTCAAGAGACCAAATACCATGAGAGATGGAATCGCATATTAATTCAATCGTGGCACTATATTCAGCAATATTGTTGAATGATGGTCAGAGACACACATCTCTTGAAGACACGGCATGACCCGTAGACATATAGATCACCCAAGTAGTCGAAGCTGAGATCTGGGTGTGGAGGCTAGAACCATCAACGTATCCTACATATACTGAAGACTCTGTTGACATCTTCCAGAACAAATGGAAGCAAGTCAACAAACCGGATCACTACAAGAATACCAAAACTAAACTATGTAATTGTACAATAGTATACAAAGTATCGGCCTTGAGTGATAATTACGTATATTAATTTGTAAGATAGAGCTCGTTTCTAGGCTCCACCAAGGTTGTCCCCTCATAATCTACTAGCTTGTAAGAACCCTTCTCTAACACTTGTTTAACTACATAAGGCCCATGCCACATGGGGTTGAACTTACCTGCCCCTAATGGTTCACTAGCTCGGTCATATAACAAAACCAAGTCACCCTCACTAAATCTCTAGGGACGGATAGACTTATCATATTGATCCTTAACGCGGATTTTGTTTACTTCAAGAGCCACTAAGGCCTCTTGATGCTGCTCATCAAGTTACTCTAAGTGGACCAGACGTTCCTCTGACTTGGAAGTTTTTGGTAAAATTCCTACGGCTAGATTCAAAGAAGGATTTCGCATTCAATCGGAAGTATCGACTCCACCCCATGCACTAACTGATATGTATAATAATCGGTGACAGTCTTAATCATGGTTCGGTAGGCCCACAAATCAGGGTACAACATGATGTGCCAATTAGTTTTGTTTTGTGTGATGGTTCTTTGTAGAATGGACTTAAGGGATTTATTCACAGCTTCAACCTATCCATTTGCTTGAGGATAATAAGAGAAGGAATGCTCTTTCTTATATCCTAACTTCAAATATATCGCATCCATCATCTTGTTTTGAAAGTTCCTGCCATGGTCCATGACAAGCTCTCTCGGGATACCAAACCAAGTAATAATCTGATTGAAAATGAAATGTGTGGATGTCTCACTGTCGACTTTGATCATGGAAATAGTATATACCCATTTCATGAAGTAATTTCTAGCTACTATAATGTGATGATTCCCCCCATCAAAATCTCGGTTGCAATCCATAAATTCCACCCCCCACTTGGTGAAGGGACCAACAGTGATAATCGAGTGTAACGGGGCAGGATGCGAGCACATATTTTGTGCAAACACCTAGCAAGGGTGGCACTGCTTGACCGCATTAACACAATCCTTAAAGATCAATGTCAAAAAATAACCCACTCTCAAAAAAAATTGGGTTGTAGAAAGCCCATATAAATGACCACCACACACCCCTCCATGGAAATCATTAAGCAAAGCCTCAACCTCCTCATGAGTTTAACATCGACGCAAAATGGAATCCACCCCACGATGATACAAAGTGTCACTGATAATGAGGTAGTTCTTAGCTACATGTCATAAACATCAATGATCGTCCCGTGAGAGGTGAGGGCCCTTCAAAGTTTGCAAATAAATGATAATATCCCCACACCATGGGTCCACAGTCGATATGAGCAAGATATGCTCATCTACAAAATAATATTCATGAGCCTGAACTTCTTCCAAACAAGGAAAATCTGACATGAGCTCTGCAAAGATCAACAATTTCTTCGATTTTTCCAAAGCAAATTCGAGATCGAACTCTTGCAAGATAACAATCCATTTATTATATTTTCCCCCTATCATCTGTCTAATTAGGGCGAATTGAAATGGATTGATATGAGCTACAACCAAATTATGGAGGAGGATTATGTAATGTCTCAACCGTTGAACCACATGGATGGTAGTTAAGGCTAGCTTCTCGACATGAGTGTAACGAAGTTCGCATTCAATGAGGTTTCAGCTAAGATAATATACAACATGCTCTTGTATCTCTTCTTCCTCTTGAACCAAAACCATTCCAATCATCTCCTGAGACGTGGCCACATACAACAAGAAATCACGACTATAGTCAGGTGGACTAAGCACAGGGGACAATGCCAAGGATTTCTTCAATGCATCAAAATAATCATGGGCTCGCTCATCCCAGATATAAGGTGTGTCTTTCTTCAAAAGGCGCATGAAACTCTTGGTCAAATTGGCAAACTTGAAAACAAACCTCCTCAAGAATTAAGCCATCCCTTGCAAACTCTGAAGGTGTCTAATAGTGCGTAGGGGAGACAATCGAAGTATTTCCTAAACCTTAAGAGGGTCGACCCTAATTCCCTCCTTAGAAATGATAAACCCCAATAAGTGACCTACTTTTACGCAAAATATGCACTTTTGTGTATTTAACCAGATTTGATATCGGCGACATCTTTCAAAAACCAAGCGTAGATGGTCAGCATGATCCACTCTCAAATGAGAGTGAGCAACTGAATCATCAATATAAACTTCAATAATTCTCTTAAGGTTGTGAAAAGTGAAGGTCATTTCCCATTGAAAAGTGGCTTCGATGTTTTTAAGGCCGAAAGGCATTTTCCAGTATGCAAAATTACCCCAAGGACAAATTAAATTTGTTTTATGTTGGTCCTCATGTTTGATCTAAATTTGATTATACCCTGAAAAAACATCCCTAAATGAAAACACCTCGCTTCCCGCACACTCATCCAAAATATGATCTATGAATGGTGTGGAAAGTTATCTTTAGGACATGATTTGTTCAAGTCTCTAAAGTCAGTACATACCCAGATAGTTCCATGTTTCTTATCAACCGGAGTGGGATTGGATACCCATTCAATAAAGGGAACTGGATAGATAAATCCAACCTTGAGAAGCTTCTCTATATATTCCTTAATAGAGGATGCCTTACGGGGATTCATCACATGTAAGCGTTGTCGAACAGGTCTAGAATTAGGATAATTCTTGATCTAATGTTTGACAATTTGAGGGTCTATGAATCCTGGAATTTCATCATACGACCAAGCAAAAACATCTCGAAATTCTTCAAATATATTAGTGCATGCTTCAATCTCATCGGGCGAACAATTCGCCCCAATATAAACATTTTCTATTTTTCCTAGAGTTCGATAAATGTTGATAGAGATAGTCGATGACAAGTTTGCCATGTTCCCTTCAGCATATTTACCAGGAGTGCCTAGTGGGATCAAGGGATTACCAACCTTCTCTCTAAGGATCGCCCTATAGTCATCACACTCAATTCTTTCAATATCGGGGAGAAATTAAGATCAATGGTGTAACTCCTATCAAGGTCATTCTAACCCATTCATGGCTTTGAGAATAGCTTCATCTGACAGAAAATTATCATAGAAGCAACCATGAGAGTGTGAATACGCAACCTCCCAACTAGGCAGTGCAAAGGGGTCCTCCTCCTTCTTCCATGGAGAGGAAGGACTGGGATATACAATGGGAACAAGGATAGCTTGATAAGGAATCGACATTGTAGATAACGGCATGTCCATCTTAGTAGGTATAGGATTTTCATCCAAAGTGCTCAGATAAGGGAGAGTCCAAGGGTCCTCCAAATGAAAAATGTGAAATGGAATCGAACTCAATGATGACAATTAACCACCAAGACGGGAACCTATAGTAAGAATTGGTGTAGAAATATTGAAAGTTCCCATCAAAGACGGATACATTCCCACACCAAAATTCTCAGTTACCACTGGAGAATTATCAATAACCGGGATAGTAGCTCCTGAAAATGCTTTTGTACTGAAATTATCGAATGATTTCTACTCGAGCATGACAATCCTATCTTCAAAAGGGAAGAAAATGATTTGGAAGAGGGATGACATGACCGCTCTCATGTTGTAAATCTAGTTACGACCCAGTATAAGGTTATAGTTAAGGGGTGCATCAACCACCTTGACTTCAATCAACATGGTCTTCCCTCCCAACTAGACTTTGAAAGAAGGAAGTATACCATGCGGCCTAAAATTTCTCCCATCAAAAGAAGTCAACAATGATCCCATATTTTGACAAAGTGCAAGAACCCAGAGCTTTCCAATAGGTTAAAGACATCACAGAAGTCGCAGTGCCTTCATCAACTATTGTGCGTTTAATGGTGTTTTTCATACACTCCACATGGACTAGGAAAGCCACATGGAAAAGAAAGAGAGATTGGACTTCATGGGTTTCAAATTTAATCACCATGGAAGGATGTGAATCAACCATCCCAAGGGAGGCCAACAAAGATTTTCTCTATGAAGGGAAAGTCTGAAGGAATTCTAAGGCGGACATCGCACAAAGAGTCTGGCCCAAATCCTTGACAATAGAATAGTGTTGGGCATATCAAGAATTAGGATTGTGCCCCTAACGATTTAGGACACCTTTAGGAATGCAAGGTGTAACTTCAGGATTTTCAATATGCAAAGGGACCTCAAGAGGTGTAGGCTTTTTTCCCAATTTGGGTTGCGATGAACCATAATCTTTCACTCGCATCACAACATTATCAGCAGACATCATGTTGATACATCCATGGACACCTTCGATGTTCGATGGGTTTTGATGCCCACTAGAAGCACTTCCGGAGTCCATGGTCCTTGAATTCATATTTTGATTATGCGGTAAAGGATTCGTTAACACAGTTGGGCTCTGTGCAATAAATGTCGAGGCTTAATCTATACGAGGGCACAAGTAAGTGAGGTGATCTCCCCCAAAAACCTTGCAAGGGAACTTAACCTTACATTTAGACTTCTTGTCCCCCCAGCATCATTACCGTTCTTTTCAACATTAGGGTTTCCATTCCTATTTTTTCTTGTTTCGTCTGAGCTGTTGATTACTCTTCTGGTTTGACGATTGCACAGAGTGTACATCCATAGACTAGGTGGGATGAGATGAAGTCGTAGCTTGTCCTGATGCAGGCTAGTTAATAAATAAATTCTTCATTTGATTCATAACTGATTCTACGGGTTTAGTACACACAGATCCAACAATGCCATCAATATATGGCTCGGGTTTGAACTTAGGCTCAAAATTTGACTGTGGTTCATTCGAAATGATCTCATATAAGAGCCCAAAATGAGTGTAAATCAAGTCTAGTTGTTGAAATCATAAAATAACATGTTCCTCATTCATAACTCTAGAAGTGGAAACATCCTTCGCTATATATGGCAATAACGACTTGAGGAACCATTCCAAAAGGAACACTGGTGGAATGTTGGCCCTAACCAACCACTTTTGTCTACACCACTCTTGAATATGATATGAAATATTGGTGGCTTTATCTTGTCGAAATGTCTACAAGAGCTCAGTATCGGCATCGTAACGCATAGGTAGTTGAAATTGGTTTAGAAAGGTCATGGCTAGGTCATTTAATGTCCGATATGTGCCCTCAGGAAACTCTATATACCATTTCACCACAGGACCCATGAGGGTGCGTTGAAATAGTCGTAAAAGAAAGGAATCATGGTTCAATGAATTCAAAGAGCACCATAGGTGGAAATTGGTAACATGAGCTCTGGGGTCCTCACCACTATTACCTTCAAATTTTGGAATGTTCGAAGGAATCTTGGTAGGAACAACCGTCCATGTCGGATCATGAGAAATCGGATCTTTGGTCAACTTCGATAAGTCTGGAAATTTCAATGTAGCTAAGAAAGGGAACCTAGGTTGTGCCATCTATTTCCATGCCCCCTGACTAGATTGATTCATATAAGTCTAGTTTTTGTAAAGACCATGGCCTTGGCCAGTGGGATAATAGCCTCCTCCCACTTAACCCATAAAAGCATACACAAGAATGTTATAATCTGGTATACCTAGATACTGAGATGTTACATAGCCATAATTGTAGGACTGATATAAGGGTCAACCCCTGGACACATAAGGAGGCACGTAACCTCCTGACGCAGAGGTACTGGTAAACGAGGAAACAACATGGCTAGAGGTAGCACTCCATCCTGAAGAACCGTGTGAGCTATGGGGAGGATGCGTCATGGGAAATGAATTCAAAGGAACAGGTGCAATGGAAGATGGAGCATAGGATGGAATGTAAGTTGTGCTTCCAATGTTCACCTGTCTATGGCCTCTTCTATGCAAAGGAATACTAGAATTAGGTCTAGGTAATGGGTATGAGGATCCTCCCACAAAGGAAGTGGAAGGTGCAATATGACCACTACCAAACCTATCTGCATGGTAAGAAATGGAAATGCTTCCAAGCATAGTACTAGGATCTATACCAATATCTATAGCAAATAACAAAAAAGGTTATGAAAGGTCTGGAATGCTAAATCTAAAAGGGCAAGTGTTAGAGGGATCGGGATGAGTCTCACTGCTCAAACTTCGAGGAGAAGATTGTTGGTTAGTATTTACATAATCTGAAAACTAGGATCGTGCATTATATGATGTACCAAACTCAAAAGGATCGGTTTCTTTCATAGTCCCATATACACTCAATGGCACATTCCCCATCCCAGAGGATGGAGAAGGAGGGGCTTCTGGGATCTCAGATGCATGACTCATGATGAGACCGGTGTGTGAATCAAAGTGAGTATGAGTCCACCTATATTGTCTAAATGTATTCCATGAAGGAGGAGGAGATGTAGAAGGTTGAAGGCCTACTAAACATTGAGAATGAAAAGATTCCTATCCTCGATCCATGATGACTCCACAGAAATAAAGAGACTTAACTAATTACAAACCCTAGAGCAATCTAGCGCACATAGAGCACACTCCTAAGAGAATCTAACCCAAAATGAAAGCAATCCAAGGGGAGGTTAAGTGAGCTCTCGAATGTAGCAGGTATGTCTCACCTAGGAGAGGCCTAAGACTCCCATACACTACGAGCGGAAGTGTGTAACTAATTATAGTGTCCCTCAGCTTCAATGCATAAAGCGACTGTGTTTTCGGACCCGTAACTGGCCAGGTTACTCACATAATAACCTCTGCAAGTACCCCCTATGATACCTAGGTAAGGAAACTAAGGTCACCCCAATATAACCTATGCTCAAAAGGACAATTGCAGGCGGTATCTACTATATGGGCAGGGTAACAAAGCCCGAAGCTTGAAAGCACCAAAGGTACCTAAAATCCCCCAGATATAAATAAGATCCTGGAAATATATCTGGCACTACACAGAGAGTGGGAAGGGGATATCCCCACCACAAACATGCACAATGCCTCGTGCTTAACTCCTGTGTAAGAGGAGCCTCCTGAGAACACTAATTATACCAAGGATTTTACTCTCTCACTTGGACAGACACCTACTTCATTTGTTTAGCAGTCTTCGAGAAATTTACTCAAAAAAACCTATTCCAAGACTCTAAAACCTAAGCTTGTTGATGCACCCTATCAAATAAAAATGTGTTATTCATTTTAAATTAAGTGCTCATTTTAGAGGTTGTAATTACTCAAAGGAAATGACTATGCAACCAATGATGTTATGACTCAGCAGTGAAAGTAAATGTGCACACCTAACAAACAATGCCAATTGCAATTTTGTCTTTAAATGTGAAAAAGGGGCATGCCACTACATGAGATGCATATTTTTCCTTCAAATGATAATGCAACCATTCCTATATGAAAACCTAACCACTAATCAACTAAGAAAACCTAGTGCAAGTACTTGCAAATGCGATATGCATGAACATGCCAAAAAGAAAATATTTTTGTATTTTTTAAATAAATGATATGTAAACGCAATAAAAGACTCTACAACTCCCATAGACTACAGCAACTATCAGAAAGCAAATAAGCAAGACACTGAGAAAAAATAAATATAATGCACTAATACCAAAACAAAAAAGGAAACAAGATGACAAGAACAACTTCTAACTAAGAAGCAAATAAAAAAGGTCTCTAGTAAAAAACAAAGGCAGTAGACAGCCCACAAAAGCATCCAAGAAGACTCAACAACATTCAAAATCCACCCAGCATCTCTCAAACATCCAATTCACACTCAAAAGAGGGGCATACATGACTATTTGCAGGAAACATGTGTGTATATGCGGTTGTTCAGACAAAACCCGTGTGTATACGCAACTGTAAAGAAAAAACCCGCATACAGCAAGAGAAAGGGGATAAAATGATAATCCAAGACCTAAATTACTTCAACATGACACTAATGGGATAACATACTTATCGAACTGACACAGAAACACAGAGAAATGAAGATCAATTCAAGTACATTGTGCACCCAAAACCCCAAAGAAAAAACAAGGAACCTCCCCAGTGGAGTCACCAATTCTGTTACGAAGAGAAACTTCCTATGGTTTGGGGTAGACCACAATAGACTGATTGACACCATAAATCAATCCATTTTAATATGCAAGAGAAAAGAATGCTTCTAACACTAAGGGATATGAAACATACCTTATTCTGGAAGGTTGTAGTAGATCATCGTTGAGCTTTTCCAACACGCTTGTACCTACAATTCAACCTCAACAACAGCAAACATGACAAGCATGATAGATATTAGAGTGTTAGGCCTACTCTAGAATATATAAATCCAACATGTATAAGAAAATACAACTACATCCATGGATAAAATATTCATAGTCATACACATGTAATGGAAAAGAAATAGATAATTATATTAATAATGAATAGATATAACAGTGACAAACTCTATCGGCACCTCAGAGAAGCCGATTTCTCCACCTAGGCCTCCACCACTTCAATCCTACATCTCAATGGCAAGCTTACAAAGCAATGGAAATCTTGGGAAGAGCATCAATGTGTGCTCAAAAGGACAAAGGGATGCAGACTCAAGCATAAGAAAATGGGGCAACAAAGAACTATAGTTTCCTTTCTCTCAAATGTTCTCATCCTTCAATGCATCCAAGAGGCTCAATATATAGCCCTTCAATAGGTAGTGAAGGGTCGAGTTGGAGTGTTTCCAAAAATATGGAAGGAAAGATTCAAGTTATTCGGGACTCATTTAGGAAAACTCCAATTTTTTTTCCTTTTATGCACATTTCCTAATGTACGCGGGCTATAGTGGAACAATTTGCATGTATATGCGGGTTTTAGCTTATAAGTCACGTATAGCAATAAACAAGTGTTTTTTTAGGGAATTTCATGGATCATCAAAGTATAATTCGATCAAGGGGGGTCCAAAGAGTCTGCAAAGGGACATGGAAGGCCATAAAAGTGTGATCTACCAAGTGTGGTAAAATTATCTATAAAACTAATTCTAGGTCACTCAAAGAAAAACTATTTTCGAATGATTGTATTTTATACAATAGAAAATATGAAAACAAATACATATGTCCTCAATTTGGGCATGACATGTACCATATATAAAAAACATGGTAAGGCACATGGTCCTCCCCATAATATATTGAGGAACATATCTATTATCCCAAGGATTCAAAGTCTTTTTCATTGCAAAGAGTTAGCCATGTTGCAGGGGTGGCATGCCTTGCATAGAAATGAGCCAATGGTGATATGGATTCCTATATATTCAATACCCATGAATCATATAGAGAATACATGGCCTAATAAATTTAAGGATGAAGTATGAAGCATTGAATTGAGCATAGCCATGGATGGCATTAATGTGTATTCCGTTTAAAACACCAATTGATATGTTTTACCAGTGGTATTGATCAATAATAATATTACTCCATGGTTGTTCGTTAAAAATGGACATATTATGTTGGATCTTATAGTTATTGATAGAATACAAGTGAAGAACATGGATGTATACCTGTAACCATTTATCAACGAATTCAAGTGATTATGGGAAGGGATACAAGTATATGATGTGTCAATGCCCATCTTGGTGGAGATATATTTTACATTTATGGAATATGTGCATACACCACACATGATTATAAAATACTGGGATTTTTATATGATAAACATGTTGATTGATTTTATTATATTTATAATGTTATTTGACAATATTAATTTGGTGCAACCATCTTCCTTGGCACTAACGTGTTATGTATACAACAACATCATGGGTCTTGTAACGAAATGGTTTCATCAATTTAAACGTTGTGTGCCTTCAATAAAGGCTAGGTGGTACAACCACCTACAAAATTCAATGTACGATTACTTGAGGGTGTTCCTCCCATAAGACCACCCTTGTATAAGAGTAGCATATTCTTTCAATTGTAAACCAGAGAGAACCCAAAGACCTAAAATAATGTCACTGTCCCATTAGATTAAGGAATATGGCATGGAGAAGGTGAAGGAAATTACATAATTGTTCAACTCAAATGGGGAACCTATGTCAATTATCATGAATTTTACGACACTTATGTTGAGAAAATGCCCATTTGGATGAAAAGGATAGCTATGTTCTATGAGATTCCATATTGAAAACATATTAAGATTGCCCAATAATTACTAGATCCTATGCATATATTCAAGAATGTTTAATTTTTTTATGGATGCACATATCATAAAAAAAACTGTGATTCCCTATTTTTTACTGATAAACTTTGATGGAACTTATTGAAGTAACTTGGATAAATAATCTAGAATAAATGGTGTTTATTTGTTACCTTGAATACATTGTTGACTAACTAGAAAAATATGATTGATGTTATGACTATAATTAATGACTGATTAGAAAATATGAATGAAGTATGATTATGGATATGAACATTATATTGATTGACTAGCACATGTGAATGATTATGATTATTATTGCAATATGTTGAATGAATCAGAAATGTGGAAAAATGAAGTTGTTTGAATACCTATGTTATGAATTAAATGGACAAGTCATTTTTGTAAATTTGAATAGATATTGCTTAACGAATGGAAACATATGAAATTGAATATTATATGGTGATAATTTTTAGCAGAGCCACTAATATGTGCTCTGAGTGTGTGTGTGGTGTCAGGTAAGACAGTTTACCAACTAACTCACAAAAGGATAAAAAATGGTCGTAGAGGACGAGAAAAACAAACATGTGGGTACGATGACATATTGTCGGATCCAAATAGCATTCCAAGCATGAGTGGAATCCCTTTCAGCTTTTACCGGGTGGAGTTATGTAGTACCAGTGAGACTATAATGACTTGGTCACGTACAAGATTGTTGAGGGGTGCGGAGTAAGGATGATCTTACTCCTCAGCGCCATTAGTATCAAATTGAGTGTACAGGATTGGTGTATGGTAAAGACTCCTACACCACTACACAAACTCCACGCACAACAGAAAGAGGAAATTATTGTTGGAAGGGCATGTAGATATGGTACCTAGACAATCACAGGAAAATAATTTATGTAAATATTTTGCATTGGACATATAATTATGTATTAGTTTGTTTTGTGCATAAAATGATTTATTGTAATTAAATAAAAGTGGAATATTTAGATAAGCAACAAATATGGTCTGGGAAACATTATAGAATTAACTCCACTTTCACCTACTGATTTAGTGATTCGAATCCTAGAATAGAGGAACATCTAGGAGAAAATTGTGGGATATATGAGCACTCTCATGTGAGAACTACACATGGTTGGGTGAATAATAATAATGAGAAATTGCATTAAAAGAGTATTTTTTCATGGAGAGACATGTGTCACGGGATATTTTTCTATTTAAGCGAGGGACAAGGAAGGGAAACGAATCCCTTGGATCTCTAATGTTGGATGAGTGTCTTGGCATATGATTTATAAAGTGTGTTCTATGTGAGTTTCACCTAAAAGTGTTTTGGTGAGAGTGAGATTATTTCTGAACCTTTGCTAGTGTGTTTTCTTTATGACCCCTATTAGCTCTAGAGACTAGGAGGAAGAATATTACTCCCTGTGTGATAGGGAGCTCAACCGAGGGGTCTGTTGATAAATTTCAGCAAGGATCATGGGGCTTAACTAGAGTGACTACAAACTTCATCAATATTTTCCATCAATTGGAGTAAGTGTCAGTAGCAGGTTCATTATTATTAATTTTTAATATTTGAATATATGTGAAAGAAAATTATTTTTGGTTGTGTAATTTGATCAATCCATATATTTGTTGTTAAATATTAATTATTGGATTATAAATGAAATGTTGAATAAGTATTTAGGTAGGCCCGGGGAGGGGTACTACAAAAACTGACACATTGGTTGTTACAAGAGATCTTACTTATTTGAATACTAAAAATAAACATAACCAAAGAATAAAATGTAAAAGAGAGGATGGAACCTCTTGGTCTTTTGAAGAAGGTGATGTCCCATGGATTTTGAAAAAAAAAAATTCTTTGGAAGAAAACGTTATATTTTGTGAAGGTGACTTCAGTATATGGGTTGAATCTATGACACTACCTCACAGTAGAAGAACAATTGTTGAGGTTGAAATCAGATTACTATCTGAACCTTCTAATGGTATGTAAGTCAATTACATGCTTCTTTTTCTGCAAGTTAGGTTATAATATGCTATGTATTCACATTATATGCCAATTAATTATGTACGTGTTTATAGTGCCATTATCATTTTATCATGCATTTTGTGTAGAGCATGACTTCCACTAAGATCTATGATGAGTCATTTTTAAATTACCTGCATTTGTGCATTGTATTACATCAAAAGAGATTCACATTGATAGGATTCCATGATGGCATAAACAAATTATTGATATTGTTTTTATGTTTAGAAGGAGTTTCCCACAAGTTTCATGGACTTACTAAACCATTTTTTAATTCACATACTTAATGAGGTTGAATTAGCTAGAGTGGTTTAATGTTGTTGAATGTTCTTCTTGGAGAGGTACATGAAAAAATTGAATGGGTTTGTTGGACAAAGATAAAACCCCAATGGGTCTATGGTGGAAGGGTACATACGATACAAGACTTTTTAGTATGATAGTGAATACATCAAGAGAATCAATGACACACTCCGCAAAGTGGTTTGGGACGACCAACAATATGAGGAAAAAGGGGAAGGGGGATACTCCAAATGAACATAAAAGGGTTCAAGATAAATAGAAATTCACTTATCTTTTATCAATTTTATACAAAGTAATTATTTACACTGAACTTGATAATATATATTTGACCTCACACTAATAGTTTCATTTCATTAATACATCAGAGAATGAAGACATTGATACCATCAATAAAAAAATTAATTACAATGCGTAGGAAACACAACCATGGGTCAAGTTGTATGAAGAGAAGAGAAGGAAATGGGATAGCGACAAGAAAGAGTTTATGTGGTTGAATGGTAGAAGCATCCCTTATCATATTCGTTTAAAACAAAATTTCCAATGATCTATCCAATAGTTGGGTGGTTGGCTAGAATATCATAATGAAATACAATGTGCCTAATTGTTACCTGCATAGTGAAGAGGATGCATTAAACATATTGGGTGTAGGAACTCTATAATAATATATTGTGTACATTATTCATTTTATAATGCACGTTTGAATGACAACATGCATTATGTTTCTTTTCTAATGTTTGGCTTACTAAACATATGAAAACGTCAATTCTTTGCATTTTTAAGTGCATGTGTTCCCATCTATGTGGGAATATGGACATCATTTTCACGTTGAGATATCAATGATGAACATGTCACATTTAAATGTGGAGTGGAGGTCAATATCAACCAATCTATTCATGCTATCCATCGTAATCATAACATAATACAAGGGAAGCTATTTTACATCGACAATATACAAGATATCATGCAAGTGGACTTCTCATATTGCCAATGTGCTATTTTTAGGTGCAAGTGGTGGGATACTTTTGATCATAATAATGTAAGGGAATATCTTGATAGTGAGATAATATGTATCAATTTTAAAAATATGTGAGGTGAAAAAAATAAGCCTCGTGTTTACCCAAAACACTGCAACCAAGTGTTCTTTTACCCAGATGTTGTATAGGGATGGTTCATACTAAGACACGATCTGATATCAAAACATTTTTTTGATAACAACATGTTATCATGCCAAGAAAGGAAGATAATGAAGGTGACAACAATGAATAATAATACGTACATGTTTTATTGGACATTTATGTTATGGTTGTTCCATTTTATTACGGGTATCTATAATTGATTAATTTTGATCTTTTCTTCATTTTATGATATCGGATATAAAAAATTTAACTACCATTTATAACCATCATGTTTTAAAAAAAAATGTGGAAATTTAAGGTCTAAATTATGAAACATTTATAATTGTAACATATGCATGTTGTCTGTTTTTATAAAATTATTATGATATTGGATATGAAAACTTAATAGCTATTTACAACCATGATGTCAAATATAAATTGATTTTTTTTTAAACGTCAACCTTTTTTTTAATATTTTCACGTGGATAATGTTTATTTGTAATACTTGCATCTTCTCTCTTTTTATAAGATTAATATTAACAACTATACCATAAGGTCATTTAATAATTAAGTTTCTAAACATGTTTAAACAGCGTAGCATATCAACATAATGTATATAATGACATTGAATGATTATAAGTTATTACAATCACAATCCAAATAAAATGATTTCATCTAGCTAGAGTTAAACAATATATGAGCACCTCAAACTCAAGAGGTCAAAAGCATACTAAGTCACCACATCTTATTTAGCATCCCATTCTAGATTGGTTTTTACATTCAAACATCATTTAACTTTATTTTTATTGAAAAAATTCCCATCAACAAAATTAACATAGATGTTGATAAAATCTAATAAACATAAATTCTTAAATACATACATTAAAAAATTTACTTTAATCGTCAATTGTTCATATACATTCTAGAATATGCATCAAACAATTAACATTAAGCTTTGATTTATATTTTAATCAACATTTCACATTTAATATGGATATGATTTCTTAAAAACTACAATCATTTTATTAATAATCCACTGTAAAAGCTAAATACCAGAGGATCATGCGTGACATATCAAAACATGCACATTAAAATAAAGGCATCATAACCCCAATGTCATATTGCTTCTAAAGTGGAAACAACCTCCACTTGACCTCACTATCAAGTTATAATATGATAATATTTTCCAAGAAGATATGGAAACATTCCCTTAGAAATATTTCCTTCAAAAGCTACAGTTTTCGTCCACAAATTAATGTTAAAGATTTATTCCATATAGAAAGTTATTTGATTCATTTTACATACTTTGAGAAATTAAACTATTAATAAAATAAAATAAAATGAAATATATTGCAAATATATTATTTTTAATAGTGCATTGACTTCGGTATATATAGGTACATATGCATTTATTTATACTTGGTTATATAATTGAATGTATATGACTATCTATAATATAGCATGCATAATAAATTTGTTTAAATATG
This sequence comes from Pseudotsuga menziesii, assembly GCA_001517045.1. Classification (NCBI taxonomy): domain Eukaryota; kingdom Viridiplantae; phylum Streptophyta; class Pinopsida; order Pinales; family Pinaceae; genus Pseudotsuga; species Pseudotsuga menziesii. The sequence continues at coordinate 775,498 of LPNX010101404.1, read as the reverse complement.
GTTGATTGGTCATGCATGAAAATTTTAGATTTCATATTTTGTATTATTATTTAGTTTATATTGGCTTTGACATGACTTAATTTTAACAACAATATTTGCACAATTTTTATTTTTTTAAAGATTTGTTTCTCGCTATTTAGAGTTTGAGAATTTCAAGCTGTAAAAAATATTTTCTATTTAAAATCTATGTACAATTTAATACTTCACCTTTATTATTTATTAAAATTTTAATAAATATGTTTCATTTATTTTGCTATTTATTATTATAAATTTCATTTTAGAGAAAAGGATCAACTTTATTAAAAATATTATAGAGTGTTATTCTCCATAAACTATAATTATATTTCTTTAATAATTATGTTTAATCATCATATAATTTATGTTTAGGTTAAAACATTCTAACTATATCGGGAATCATGTTCTCCCATCGATGTAGCACAACAATTATCTAGAGAAAAACAAATGGCGGAACACCTAATGCATTTAGGAATATGCAATAAATCATCTGCATAATATAATACGGGGAAACTAATGTGCTTCCCATCAAACATGTAATGGGTTAGTTTCTTAACCAAAAGAAAGTGGAACCTAACTTCCTCTACACTAAATGAAACTATGTGCAGCTAGCCACCAACAACCTAGAAGTCGGTAGGTGTAGTGGTATCCTCACTAATATATCTCTGAATGTATGTGAGCTAACTATCTACTGCAATATGATTATGCAAGACATCAGAGAAATGGGGAAAATCCTCCCCTATCCTAGATATCCCAATAATGAAGTATATATCCTCCTCTGTGAGTTGGAACCGCATATCAAGACCAAGCCTAAATACATGTCTATATTGATCTCAACGATATATAAATAAACTGAGTAATCATGAGTTCCCCCTTAGGTATGAATCCTTCTCATAAAACTTGAGAAGGCGAGCATTCTCCATAAAGGTTAATGTGTGATCTAAAAGGATGAGGGAACAAATCCATCTCCCTCTCACGGGCCTCCCACTCTCTTAAAATATTGTACAAGCCAAGCCTGCGTTGTTACTCATGTTGTTGCTCCCATCACCTATCTCGGATTCACATATAACTTTCATTAGAAACACACATGCATATTTATATATGTATAGAATTTTAAATGGAGTTTCCTTGCAATACTAAATAAATTAATTTAGTATTTCTAGTATTACTAAATAATACATCCTTGCTCAAAATAGAAATATATTCTAATTACTGCATCCCAAAATAATTGGAGCATTTAAATACTAAATACTAAAAACAAAATATTATTACTAGTTGATCATCAATAAGAAAAGAGTGGAGATAAAAATACAGTATTTTGTGATGACTTTCGCTCCCGAACTCTGAATTGGGCGATCTTACTACCATTGGAAATTTCTTGACGAGCGATACAACTTTCATGCTTTCAGTTTTCTGAGATTCTGCACCAATTTTCCGAGGCAGGAATTTTAGTATTTCTAGGAGAACACATATTTTGAAAGTGTATAGAATCTTTCAAAACATGTTTTCTACCATATTTAATAAAAACACTTGCCTCAGAAAATAGGGGCAGAATGTTGAAAAACTCAAAACATGAAAGTTGTAGCTCTCATCAATAACTTTTCAATGGCACAAACATCGTCCAACTTCGGGAGAAAAAGTTATTGAAACAATACTGAAATAAATTCTTCTCTCCTCCTTTGTTATTTAGGATACATGTTTTTGTTCGATAATTTCTTATAATATTCATTTTATATATATATAACTCGTAAAAACATAACATTATATTATAAAAAATTATATAATATATAATAATAGATATTGGTTATTATTTTTATTAATTATGAATCTTATACACACATACATACAAATGAAAACAATTAATTTTTAACATAAAATTTATTAAAAAAATAATACTCTCTATTTTTAGTATTATTGTAATTACATTTTTCATTATTAGTTTTAAATTTTATTAATTATAAAAAAAGTAGTGGTACATTTATAAAAATAAAGTAAATAAATTATAATTTAAATTTAAATATTTAGCCACTATATCATTTATTGTGTGCGCACAAAAATTTAAACCTTCCATTAATATTTTGATCCTTCATCTCTTAACTCTAAAATAAACCAACAAACTTGTCAACTTGCATTAATGACACAATATACGTTCACCTTCACTAAATACACCTTTAACTTAGTATGACATGGCATATTTATAATGTAACTTGGTTTTTTTAATTATAAACTCTAGATATGAATGACACACCATGCCCGGTGCGTATAAATATATACAAGAAATTGAAAATATATAAATCTAAACAAATTAGGCTTTATTTTTTGAAAGATATCGATGCTCTTCATATATATGGATGCACCACAATTGGTAGTGTAAACATACATCAATGGCGTCGTGTATACAAAAATCCAAGGATTCATGGATTATTATTTTCCAAAGATATTAGTGCTCTTCATATATAATAATGGAATAGGGTCACGGCGTTGATATATATATATATATATAGTGCACCGAATATATAAATACTATAAAAAAATCGTTGTATTTTTCGAAAGGTGTTGATGCTACATATATAATATTATGTACTGATATTGGTGCATTTGTATAACTTAAGTGAAAGAATATGTCGATATTGAGACCGATCATTTTATTTTCCAAAGTCGACCGATATGTTCAACTTTTTTTTATCAAAAAATTATTTTGCACGTTTGGTATGTTATAGTTATTTACACGAGAAAAGAGGTCTAAAATGGGTAACTATTTTTCTTGTTTTTTTGACAATCAAGACCACAATTTTATGTTTTTCAACTTCGATCCCTTTAAACCCTATATCCTTAGGAATTTCACCTTTAAGTAAACACAAATGTTTTAGAGAATTGAATTACCTTCGTACTTGTATTTTTTTTTTAAATTATGGACATATCGTGGGACAAATTTAGCGCTCACTAACGAAATATACTTGAAAATTTTAGGTATGGATAATGAGTAACTAGTGCGAGCACTAGTTTTTTGAGAGAAGGTTATTCATTTTAGAGAAAAATATGTATGCTCGTAATATATGCACACTGCACTTGTGCATGGACTGTATTTTGAGGTTTTTCAGACTTGAGAAGTATTTTTTTATTATTTATCAAAATAGCATATGTTCAAAAAATGGTGCATTATCGACACATGTTGGTGAGATTCAATTTTTCTTTTAGTGTGAATCTTATTGAATAAACTAATAGCACCATTTTGAAGAGGATCAAGGAAGACCACTGTGAAGATTTCAATTTTTTGGTGTTGTCTTTGTTATGATATTGAATTTTCATTTCAAGTTATTTTTAGAACAATACAATTCTTAAGGGATAAGATTTAGAAAAAAAAATTACTAATAAATAGGAATTCAAAATGAAATGGCCAATTCCTTATCATTGGAAACTAGATTAAGAGATGAATCCATTGGTATATATTTCGACAAATAAATTTTTTAATTTGAAGGGGTTTGGCCTTACTAAAGTTGTAGATTCCGGAAAGAAGCATGATATTTTTGCAGGTTTTGTTGAACGTGAACTCTCAGCTAAGAAAATATATTTCAAACTCTTGGTCGAGAGTTTAGTTCAAACTCTCAATAGAGAGTTTTTTTTAAATACAACAATGTGATTGGTTCAAACTCTCAACCAAGATTTTGTTGAACTCTCAGACAAGAGTTTTAAGTTGACATTTTTCACGAGCACCTATGTATTCAAAAAATAGATCCAGTGGGTTTTCTCTTTTTACTACGCACTATATATATATTGGAGGCCAAAATGTTGCTCTGTAGCAACAGGCTCAGAGGCGAAGGTTCATGTAAGGAGCAGGGGAAGTTTGTTTTCGTTTTTAATTTTTAATTCTTAGCTGGAGCAGAATGAGGTGCACGAACGAAGCTCCAGAACTGGCGGATTGGATAGACGAAACATGTACAGCGAGGAAGTTGATTACAATGTGGAGAGCAGATTTGATTCGGTTTTCTACACATAATGGGAGGTATGATCCACACAGACGGAGGCCATGGCATAGGAGGAAGGTTTTTCGCGGGACGCTCCACTAACGGATCCCACAAACATCAATGATCAGCCTAACGTAAGCCGAAAGGAGGAACGTGCGAGGGAACTGTCAGACATGCCAAATAAGCATAGAGGGATGCGGTCGAGGAAGGGAAGTCTAGAAATTCTCATAGGAAAATACATCAGTTTGGAGTAAATACCAGACTACCTTACCCATGCATTGGTTGGATGTTTTTGCGGCAAGGTGACGGCCAGAGATGCATTGGAACGATGGATACATGATAACTGGGTAAGTGTCTTAGGATATGAACTAGAGTTTTAAACCCTCCCCGAAGGCTGGTTCCTAATCAAAGTACACAATATGAAGGATAAAATCAAAATACTGGCCCAAAGAAATGGATATGGGGGATGCTAGGGTTGATTCTGCAAAAACGGACGGTCGATTTCAATGCATTTAGAGCACTGCACAATGTGTAGCAGATTTGGGTCATATTACCAGGCCTCCCTATGGTGTTTTGGAAACCAAATATCTTTGAATCCATAGGGAATAAATTAGGGAAGTTCATTGCCATGGAAAAAATTGGGAGGAGAAATTAGATCGTAGGTGCGCCTAGATACTGGTTGAGATGGACATGAGGGATGGGATGTATGAAGAACTCAAAATTGTCAATGCATGGAAATGTCTGGTGGTAGCAGCTAGAATATTGGAATATCTCGTTTAGATGCTTCAAGTGTAGAAGATTTGGGCACTTACAGAAGGATTTTTTGGGTAACATCATGAAACCCGCCTACAAGAAGGGATGGGTAAAAAAGGAAAATCCCATGCCCATAAACGCCGCCCCCGATCAGTCAAGAATTATGGAGGTTGAGAGGTTTAGAGGGAAAGAGAAAGGGTTATCAGAAACTCTTGATGAGAAAGGAATAATGTAGGGTGGTGAGGTTAAAGGAAAACAGTCAATTCCAACAAAAGTACAAAATGAACTAATACCTATGTAGGGTGGCGAGAATAAAGGGAAAGTGATAGAGTCAACGGAAATGGAAGCTTGAAAAGATGATGATGAACTCGACTGGTTAGAAAGTCAACTTGTTCACTTTGCAGAAAGTGCGGAGGCTTCGGATGCCTTTTCCTCACAAAAGGATAAAGGTAAAAACAAGTCCTCTCCTTTACCTTCTCTATTTTCACAAAAAGTTATTGTTTCACCTTTAAAGGAACAAAATTTGAATATTTCAAAAAATCCTTGCAAAAGGGTAGAGATCAAAAGCACGTATGATATTAGATCATGAAGTTCTTTAATAAAAGAAGAGGTGGTTTCCTCAGGTGGATTGGAACTCAACAATTCTCAGAAACCGAGATTAGGCAGAAAGTCCTTTCTTTCCAAGGCTCAAGTACAAGCAGCCTTAGACATCAAAGAAGGTAAACAAGCTTCAATTAAATGGGATCTTAGAGTATCAACCCAAGGTAGGGGTGCCCGATGCACCTGCTATCCTTCAATTCATGAGGTTTGGGGGGGCCTAAAAAAAAAACTCCCTCAAAAGGTTGATCAGCAACCTAAAACCTATGGTATTAATGATCTAGGAAACAATGATGGAAGGATCTAAGGTGAAAGATGTAGTTAAAGATATTGTCAAAGACTGGGGGATGGAGAGTATTGATGCAAATGTGCATTTCGGAGGTATAGTTACAATGTGGAGCCCAGTTTTAGATCGAATTATAGTGACAAAACATGATTCAGTGGTAGAAACAAAACTTATATATGAAGAGACATTAATAGAATTCACATTCCTAAATGTGTATGGGCCTTTCTTTGATCGAAAAAATTTCTGGGAAAACTTGGGTCACACTAGAGCAAGGGATCAGGAAAATGTAATCTTGAGGGGCGATTTAAACTTAACCCTAACAATGGGAGAAGTATGGGGATAAAATTCCATACAAGATGCTCTTAGCTCCTTCTTTTTAGATTTCTTTGAAAAAAGGAAACTGGTGGATGTTTCTCCTCTAAAAATGGAACCTACATGGAGGAACAAAAGAGGAGGAGCTCGGGCCATTTCCAAAAGACTAGACCGATTTATGGTAGGAAAGAACCTAATTATTGGAAATCTATCTCTAAATTCCATAATAGAGACACGAGGGAATTCATACCACAGATCGGTCTCTTTAATAATAAGCTGGCCCCACATAAAAAAACCCCAACACCTTTCAAATTTAACCCCTTATGGTTGGAAGAGGATGAGTATAGAGATCAAATTCAAAGTGCCCAGCAACCCATAAGGAGTTCACCAAATCATACTGCAATGCAACAATTCTTAGAAAACCTATCCAGGGCAAAGAAAATCTCCAAATATTGGGACAAGAAGCATAAAACGTTCTCTCATGAGGAGTTGAAGGAAGTGGAAAAAAGGATAGAGGTATTATTCCAGGAAAATGAGAGAGGAGTCTTCAGTGTAGAGGAAACAGAACAGTTGAAAACATTGGAAAAAAAGAAGGACTTGCTACTTGCCAAAGAAGAGAAACTAATGTGTTTAAAGAGCAAGGCATTGTGGCTTCAGGAAGGAGATAAGAACACTAAATTTTTTCACATGTCTGCCTCTCATAGAAAGAATATAAACACTATATGTGAAATCAAGAATATGCAAGAAATTATGGTAACATCCTTTGAGGATAAAGCAGAAGCAGGGGTGGATTTCTTCCAAAACATTTTCAAGGAGCTAGAAGGATGCCCAATTCAAGAAATATTGGAAGTATTAGGATTTTTTCCTAGGATGATAACTGAGGAAATGAATGAAGAACTCACCAAAGAAATTTATGAGGAAGAGATAAGTCATATTCTACATACCTTTCAAAAAGGGAAAGCCATGGGTCTGATGGCTTTACTTTGAAATTTTATATTGGTTTTTACGACCTACTAAAGAAGGAAATTTTGGAGGTGGCAAAAGAGTCTCAAAGATCAGGAAAATTCCTAGGCGTGTTAAATTCTACCTTTCTAACACTAATTCCAAAGAAGAAAAAATCTCAATCGTTTGATGATTTTAGATCGATATCATGTTGTAACATGATTTATAAAGTAATAGCCAAGGTCATAGCATTGAGGATTAAACCAATTCTAAGTGAAATCATGTATAAAGAACAATTTGGTTTTCTTTATAATAGGAAAATCCTTGATGTTGTGTCACTAGCTCAGGAAGTAGTACACACGATAAAAAAGGACAAACAAAGAGCCTTTGCCTTAAAACTAGATCTATCCATAGCCTACGATAGGGTAGGATGGACTTTTGTTAGGCTGTTGCTGATCAAAATTGGAGTAGATATGGAAGTAGTGGAGTGGATCATGGGCTATCTACATTCCACCTCCTTTGTTGCTTTAATCAATGGTTCTCCAACCATTTTTTTCCGTCCTTCAAGAGGTTTAAGGCAGGGATGTCCTCTCTCACCTTTCACCTTCTTTTTAGAAGCAGAAGATTTATGTAGGATAATACACAATACAAATGAAAACAGGGTGATAAAAGGTATAAAGGTGTCCAATTCTAAAGAAGTCACTCACACTCTTTTTCTGGATGATGTACTATTATTTGGAGAAGGAACCATCAGAAATCTCAAGGCTTTTGTTTCTTTGATAGATAAATACAAAAGAGCCACAGGAATGGTAGTGAACATGGAAAAATCCAATCTGTTTCATAATGAGTTCTCAGATGATATGATTCAGAGGAAAAGGGAGATAGTACCTTTCCAGATTACACCTGTTGAAGTTGGATTCAAATATCTGGGTTTTTGTCTGAAGCCCAACAACTACTCTTATCAGGATTGGTTTTGGTAATACAAAAAAATAGAGAGCAGAGTTACTAACTGGACCATTCGGTTTATTTCAAGAGGAGGAATATTAGTGCTTTTAAAGGTTGTTTTGCAAAGTATTCCAGTGTACTGGGCATCAATAGCCTACATTCCCAAGGGATTTTTTTTTTAAAATCATAAAGAAATGTTTCTTTTTTCTGTGGACAGCAAGAAAGAAGGAAGAGGGAATCCCCTTGGTAAAATGGAGGGTCATTGCTCTTCCAAAGGAATTAGGAGGTTGGGGAATAAAAAATCTGGTTTTGTTCTACAAATCCCTAGATGCAAAAACCTTGTGGATATTATTTCAAAATTTGGGCTCACTCTGAGGAAGGATCATGGTTTCCAAATATTGCTCAGGAAAAAGCTTATCATAATGGATTAGGAATCCATTCAAAATTCATAAGAACAGTTCAATTTGGTGGAAATCGCTGATTTTGGCCTATCCTTTAATTGGAAATTGGATTTCCTGGAAGATTGATGACGGAGAACATGTGAGACTAGGGGAAGACCCATGGGCTAGAGCAGGAGAAATTTTCATAATAGAATCACAGCCGCAGTTCAGCAATTAAGGTTACAGAGAATACTTTCCTTAGCAGATGTGCACTAAGATCATGTTTCAAGAGGAAGGAGAAGTTGGAAAAGTTCCCAAGATCTAGGTCTAACTAGTGCGCATGTTACAAAGTGGAATAGATATCAATATTTTAGTCTAAAATTATGTACACCTAAGCTCATAAACAAACAAGCTCATTTGGACTAAAAATAAAAAAACAAGGAAATATACAGTGAAGCATGGATATGAAGTAGAAATCAGAGAGAAGGAAGAACTAGAGAAAAAATGGTGGTGGAGCAGCTTATGGAAAATTCAAAGTCCACTAAAGACCATTATCACAATGTGGCTGGCACTGTCCAACAAATTATTAACCTAGGAAACGTTGAAGAAGAGAGGTTTTGAGGGCCCAGGAATTTGTTCATTGTGCAAGATGAGTGAAGAAACGAACTTACATTTGTTTTCCTTGTGTCCATAATATGCTAGAAGCGTATGGACAGTCGTGACACGGAAGCTCTCAATCATAGGAACACATGAAAGCTTAATTGCAACGCTAGAAGAGCGCACTCAAGCATGGTTGCAGGATTAAGTGGTAGGTTATTTTGAATATTTCCCAATTCTTTTCATAGACAGTATTTGGGAGGCACGAAACATAACTATTTTCAAGAATGTGTGGGTACCTCCTAATCTCACCATTGCTTTTCTAATGAAGAAGATGCAAGAGCAAAAACTCATCTCAGTTCCAGTCAAGATAAGACTTATCATAGCACCTATTATAAACAAGGATACACCATGGGATTATTTTGATGGAGCAAGCCAAGGTGTGCCTCCTCTTGGAGAAGATGGAGAAGTCATTCATTTTACTGCAGAGAAAAAACTATGTATCAAATATGCCCTCGATCAAGCAACTAACAACAAGGCAGAACTTGCAGCTTTATGGGTAGTTTTTAAAATGGAACTAAATAGTCAAATTCAGGACATTCAGATATATGGTGACTCAAAAGCACCACACCTTCAACATCTACTAGCTGAAATCCAGAACTTGAAGGCTCATTTTGGGAGGATAGTATTTGCTCACATATATAGAGAACTGAATGAAGAAGCAGATACCCTTTCCAAACAGGCTCTTTCCTTTCATCCAGGAATGATGGAAATTGAAGAAGTCTCGAATGGGAATTCATCCCTTCACTATGAAATAATATAAACAGTCTTAGTTCAAGAATATGTATAAGCAAAAATGTTAGAACGGGAGGTTAGATCAATAGAGACAAATGGAGAATTTTTTTCGTAGAAAAACATTTCTCATTTTTTATGGAGGCCATAGAGGCTCAACTTTATGTAGGCTCGTCAGAGCAATTCATGTTTACTCAATGAATAAAAGGTTTTTTTATTGGGAATATATATATATAGTCTTTTTGCTTTCTGGTAGTCATATGTTTTGTTTATGTAAATGTGTCATCCATGGTGTGTTTCATTTAAGTAAATGCACAGTATACGATGCATTTAATTTTTTAATTGGAAACCTCATCCATTGTGCACTCTATTTTTACATAGAGAACATCGATATTATTAGTACGAGCTGAACACTTTTAACGCACCATGCAATTTTTTGTAAAAAATAAAAAACTAAAAAATTCAAGTGAAATATCAATGTTTAATTTACTAAAAATGTAAATAAGAAGGTAATAAAGACATTATTTGGACTCTTTTGCACCTAGGAGGCATAGTTTTCCACGTACACAATAAAGCTTGGTTTTCAATTGTTTTGAAAATTTTGAACTCCAACGATGAAGGAAAGGATGGTGAAAATCCAACTAACAAGCACTGATTGTGGGGTGCATCAAGAAATAAAGTTCAACACCAATGCATAGGTTGTTTCAAGAAGTTTTTTGTGCTGACAATTGGGTGAAAATTCTTTTCTTGTGCCATGATTTTTTATTTCAGCCTAGTCCGGCACACTCAATTTAGTGTTCCACCAATGCATCATATTTAGTGGGGAATTGATGTGGTTACCATTATATAGAGCATAATTAAAGTTATTCTATTTTTTAAAATTAAAAAAAAAATGTTTTCGTATTATAAGGCAGTGCGGTGTATTTAGTGTTGAACAATGTGAATTCAAAAGATATTCATATTGTACTTTTTATTGTATTATTTGTGTACCTCCTTCATAATATGTTATTGATGTACTTGGTCATAAATGTACTTGAAAGAGTCAATGTAACCCATTTTTTGTAAGTCGGGTCAATAGTACCCACAAGAATATTATATAAATGTTATCTTGAGTTTCCCTAGGTAATTCGTCCCTATTTAGAGCAACATGACGACCTATTTAAGTAAAAATTTCACTCACTTTATGAGTATAGGGAGGTCACTCCTCTCATTTGGATACACTTCTCACTCAATATAGTGCGCAAGAGAGAGAAAGAAGAGGCTTACTAGAGAGAAGATATAACTACTATTGTCTTGTGGGTTCTTACTATCTTGGTTGGAATTGCACTTGGTGACAGAATCTATAATAAAGAAGTCATTGGGTTTTTATCTCCCTTGTGGTTTCCTGGGATAAATCTATGTGTTGTTGTGATTTTCTTTCTTTCCGTGATTCTAATGCTATGGTTATGATGAAATGAATCTAAATGTATAAATTTCTTGTTTAAAAATTAAAATTCTAACATGGTATTAGAGCTACTGTGAAATAAGTCTTTATGCAGTCCTAACACTACTACTACCGCAGTTGTCAAAGATTAGGGCTTCATGCTTGAAACCCTAGAAAGAAAAATCTAGTCATATGGTAACTTTTGCTACAAATTGATCTTGGTGAAGTTCCAGGAGTTGAAACTAGGACATGATGAACATGAAATGTTGATGTACCTTATGTGTGAGTTTCATCCTCATATTCACTTTACTTTATGAGATATGATCCTTGCAAACCAGGGTTCCATCCTCTTCTAGAATTCAGTATTAAACAAGTGACCTAGGGATAAATGCTATATCTTAGGATAGGAAGATACAAATAGAATTTCATAATATTTTCTACAAATAGAATGAAATGCAGTTTGTCTTTTGCAATTTTTCGAACCCAAAGTTAAAATAGTGAGACGTGGTAGTCAGTCCAAGTTATCTATACTGAACCAGTCCATAAACAGGTCACCTTGGGAAACTTAGAATAAGTTCCACTTGGTGAATACAATATTTATATAACCTATGGGGTTGGACATAGGACATACAAGACTACCTTAATATTAATTTGTATACCTTGAGGATCATAAATTTCAGAGATACATCAAAGTTAATACTAGACAATTCAGAAAAAAGAAATTCAAGAAACTAGGGAATCATATATTTTGCAGTTCTTTCCACGTAATTGGGAAATGGAGAATACTGCTCAACTCACTTGAGGAGGTCCATATCTCTATCCAATCATATATTCAAGTTACCAAAGTTGAAAAAATAGGGTTTCTCTATCAAAACCTAGGTCCACCAGAAGCAGTTTTCCAGAAAGGATTTGGAGCAAGCATCTAGTTGAAGAACTCTCATTGGTAAGTTCTATTCTCTCTATTTCCATTTAAGGTTCTCACTTTTATCAATATGACAAATAGTACCAATATTGAGGACAAGTTTGAAGGAAATGAGATCTTTTGGGCATGGAAATATAGAGTGATTCTCATACTAGAAGAGCATGACTTGGAGAACTATGTCAAAGAAAAAGTTCTAGATTCAGAGGGAGATGAGGACAAAGTTAACTATAAGAAGAACTTAGTCAAAGACAAAAGTATCATTGAAAATTATATGAAGGGCCATTTGATCCCACATGTTTCATCCTTGAATACCCCCAAGGAGATGTTTGATGCTTTGACCAGCCTGTACAAAGGGAAGAACATAAATAGGAAGATGACCTTGAGGACTCAACTCAAGGGTGTGAAGATGTGGAATTTAGAAAGCATTCAATCCTACTTCACAAGGGTCTCCGAAATCAAGGAACAACTAGAAGATATTAGAGACAATGTCAAAGAATCATAAGTGGTGATAACTACAATGGATGGTCTCCCAAGATCATGGGAATTATTCATTCAAGAAATTTGTTCTAAAAGGAATCTCACCAAATTCATTAGACTATGGGAGGAATGCACACAAGAAGAAGCTCGATAATGCTCCATGGAAGAACCTATTATCCATATTAGCATTGGATAAGAAAGGTTGCAGTTTTGATTGGTGAGGAAGAAGAAGGGGCACTCAAATTCAACACTAGTACATAGTTCTAAATGATCTATGGTGTAGAAGAATTTCTCAACATTTACGATTATGAGAAAGATAGGCACAGGTCCTTGGAATCGAAATACGAAATAAGAGCACACTGTCAAAGACTCCAGTAATTCTTGCAAGGAGACAAATATCAAGAGGGATTCTACCAAACAAACAAAGATAAGTATTTGAAGTATAAATTCTTGTATATCTAGTTGCTTAAATGATATTTTTTAGTTGTGTACATATTTATGTTCCTAGATTTAGGAAATGTAGCATGCATGTTAATGTTTGCATTCATGAATAGTACAATAATAATATGCATGTGATGTGTAAGTGTCCTATGGTGTTGTACAACATTCCATTGCTACTTATCTAGAATGAAACCTCTTTGTTGACATGTTGAGAGTAGTGTACGCTCTTAATTATGTCTTGGTATAGATGGAAGGCATCTAGAAAGTTACCGTTGTATACAGGATATGGATGAATGTTGTGTTGAAACATTGGCTAAGATAGTTACATGACTGTGTGACATGTATTTATGCATAAGAATTTGTCATTATTAATAGGTTTTGAAAAATATGAAATGTTTCTAATCATGCAATTGAATTTAACTTATAGAAAGAATCATTTGCAATCACCTACAAGAGAAGAATGATGAGGGTTGTTCTGAAGAACAAGTGATGACAGTTCAGCCATAACACTCAAAGAATATTGACTCAGATGAAGCACATGAAGAAAAACATGAAGCTACCAGAGTCGAAGGCACAATTATAGAAGAGAAGACTTCAGAAGAACATGATGACCATGTAATGACCAAGCTACAGAGACCTGTAGATCCACCCCAAGAGAATAACATTCGCAAGAGAATACAAGTTTCTTGGGCACAAGAGATCATCCAAGATGTAGAGAAGTATGGTGCTCCATAAGAGACTTCTAGAGAAAGTAAGATTCCTCATACACACTCCAGTTATATGGCATTGTTATGCGACATCATTGATGCAGAGCCTTCCAGCTATGATGAAGCAGACGAGAAGAAGGAGTGGAAGGATGTTATGATCAAAGAGTACCAGTAAATCATGAAGAATAATGTCTGGGATGTGGAGGGAAGTATGTAGTGTATTCCAAGTGGATCTACAAGATCAAGCATGTAGCAGATGGAAACATCGACAAATACAAATAAATCTCCGTGGTTTCTCTTAGAAAGAGGAAGTCGATTATGGCGAGAAGTTTGCTTCATTGAACATGCATACTTCTTCAATGAAGTAGAAGTTCATATCAAGTAATATCTAGGAATTCGGAGAACCACATGTGTGCAGAAGTATTTGTACAGGCTCAAAAGGAACCCATGGGATGGCACATATGGTTACATGAGGAGCTTGATGATCACCTAGAGTGAGAGAGATCTCAATATTTACTACAAGTTTGAATATGGAAGTCTACAGACGATGAGAAGCTCAAATATGGGTGCAAGAGGAATGTTAAAAAAAGTTCAAGATGGAGGATATTGGTATCCAATGATTTTGAGAGATAACATTGATGGATACACAAAATATCAGCAGCAGAGAAGGATACCAGTCACTCCAATGTAGAATGTCCTGATGCAGAGAATATAGGAGGAAGAGGGAGTATGCTGCTCCACTTTGAATGGAGTGACTACAGTAGATCTTAGAGCTAGAGAATATTGACATGATTCTTGAGATTAGAGGTGTGGAGGAATCCAAAGGATATTTTCCTTAGCCAAGGAAAATATACAGTCGAGATCCTGAAGAGGTTCAAGATGTTGGATTGAAATGATATAGATACATCGATGGCATAAAACTTGAAGTTGATGTGTGATCCTACTTTAGATACAGTTGATGCCACAATATACACATAGATGATCATTTCATTGATATACCTAATGAACACGAGGCTGGATATATGATTTGTGGTGAATACATTGAGCTAGTACATTGTGGAGCCGAGACATATTTGCATGGTTACAACAAAGCACATGTTGAGGTACCTAAAGGGTATGATTGAGTATGGCATCAGATATGAAAGAGATCAAAGGATCTTCCTGTAGGGATATGCTGACTCTAATTGGGTTGGTAGTGCTATAGATAGGAAGAGTAATTCAGGGTTCTACTTCATCTTGGGGTCTAGCATGATTTCTTGGTTCAGGAATAAGCATATGAGCGTAGCACTGAGTACAACCAAGGAAGAGTATATTGGAGTTTGTTCAACAAATTGTGAGAAGGTATGTATTTGAAGGCTACTTATGGGATTGTTCGATGTCGATTTGGAGATGACTTATGTGTATTATGACAACCAATGTTATGTGAAGTTCTTACAGAACATATTCCATGAAAATTCGAAGCATCAAGATCTGATATCACTATATATATGATACGGTGCAGAGAGGAGCAGTGAAGCTCTAGTTTATTGCTACACATGAGTAGATAATCGATGTATTGACCAAGCCTCTAGCAAGAGTGAATTTTGAATACTTCAAGGATAGTCTTGATGTTGTTCAGATTAGTGTCCATCGTATGAGGGATTGATGAGTCCCTATGGCCCTCACATCCAGCATGAAAAAAGGTTGGCTCTATGGAGGACAAGTGGTATTCACATCCAGCATGAAAAAAGGCTATCTTTATGGAAGGCATATGATATTTGCATCTAGTATCAAAAAGGATTGGAACTATAGAGGTGTGCTCCCAATATGAAAAAGGATTGGTCACCGAATATGAACATCCAACATGAAAAAGGGTTAGTTACTATATGAAGGTTCACCCAGCATGAAAGAGGGATGGTCACTACATGATTATGCACCCAGTATGAAAAAGGACTTGTCACCGCATGAGTACACCCAACATGAAAAAGGGTTGGTCACTATACATAGGTGCACCCATCATGAAAAAGGGTTGGTCATTGAACGAGTACGTGCCTAGTATGAAAAAGGACTGGTCACCTCATGGATACACCTAGCATGAAAAAGGGTTGGTCACTGTATGAATGTGCATCCAACATGAAAAAGCGTTGGTCGTTGTATGAGTATGCACATGGTATGGAAAATAAGTGGTCACTGCATAGGTACAACTAGCATGAAAAAGGGATGGTCACTGTATGAAGGTGCAGCCAACATGAAATAGGGATAGTCATTGCTTGAGTATGCACCCAGTATGAAAAATAACTGGTCATCGCATGGGTACACCCAATATAAAAAAGGATTGGTCACTATATAAGGAGAGCTCAACTTGGCTAGTTGTATGTCCAGATTCCAGAGAGTCTGGTTGTATCTCCAAGGGTAGATCCCAACATGTTTGGTTTCATCACTGAGGGTGGATCCCAGTATGATTGGTCATATCACCAAGGTTAGATCCCAACATGGTTGTTGGCATCACCAAGGGTAGATCCCAATGTGGTTGGTGGTATCTCCAAGGGTGGATCCTAGTATGACTAGTAATATCACCAAGGGAAGATACCAATGTTGTTAGCCTATGGTTGATGGCCATTCTCTAGGAGAATGCAGGTGCTTGGTCAGTTACCAAGAGTCACCTTGTCAGTTACCAAGAAATTGAATTCCTAGAGTGGATCTAGGACTACATCCAGCATGAAAAAGGGTTGGATCTGTAGAACTTATGTTGATGTATAGATTTGAGATATGTCACAATTCAATGACCTAAGAACCAAGTTGTAGCAATAGTGACAAGATCCATTGATGATGCACAATGATGAGATATAGTGATGATGTCCAGTATTGAGTGACAATAACTAGTGATTATGTCCAGGGATGAAAACCATGATGGAATAATACCTTCCTTGTTAAGAGAGAGTGTTGAAGAACATAACTTCAGAAGATATTATTGTTGTAATTTTATTGTATTATTATTGTACCTCCTTTGGGAGATATTATTGATGTAGTTGGTCATGTAAATGTAATTGAAAGAGTAAAAGTAACCCTTCCATTGTAAGTCAGGTAAATAGTACCCATGAGAATATTATATAAATGTTATTTTGATTACCCCTACGTAATTCAGCCCTATTTAGAGAAACAATCCGAACTAGTTAAGTAAAAAGGTCACTCACTTGATGAGTATAAATAGAGAGGGAACTCCTCTCATTTGGATGTAATTCTCACTCAAGATATTGTGCAAGAGAAAGAACGAAGAGGCTTGATGGAGAGGATATATAGCTTCTATTGTCTTTGGGGTTCTTACTATCTTGGTTGGCATTGCACTTGGTGATGGAATCTATACTAAAAAAGTCATTGAGTTTTCTCACTTGTGGTTTCCTAAGATAAATCTCAGTGTTCTTTTGTGTTGATGTGCTTGTCTTTCTTTCAGTGATCCTAATGCTATGGTTATGATGAAATGATGATAAATGTTTAAGTTTATTGTATAACCATTAAAATTATAACATGTAGTTACTTATTGATGCATCAATGTATTTATAACACTTCATTATGTATCTTGGAAAAAAAAATTAGTTTTTTTTTATCAAGGGTGGGTTATTTTACCTTGAAGCCATGTGTTGTATTGCAAAATGCATCACTGCGTCCATGTCCTTCCCATTGATAGAAATGTTTTGCAAGGTAAATCTTTAAAAAAAATCAAATATCATTAATCCATTTTTACTTCAGCGCTCTACATAATTAGGCGCATTGGTGCATTGGTTTCGTTGGTGCACTAGGGAAGTCAGGTTGGTAGGGAGCACCAATATTTTTTAAATTTGTATTTTGTCTTTTAATCAATGCATTTTACTTCCTCACACCCCATTGCATGTGAATTTAGTATAGGAACCACCATGTTTTCATAAATAAACTAAAACAAAATACAGATTTTCTAAACAATGACGAGCAAATTTGACAAGACTCAATGCATTATATTTTTGTCCACATTGGTGCATTCCTATCTGTTCCACACACCATATAGTTTTGTAGTGAATTTTTTTTTAAACCTAGTTTTTCAAATTGCAACGAGTTATTTTGACTTAGGTGCTCTCACTATTTTAGTGCATTGATGCATCAATTTATGTAGCACAACGATATATGTTGTATGTGTATACACAATGATTAAAAAACTATGCTAAAACTTCTGTCCACTCACCTATGCTAGAAACCTACACTATAAACTAATAAATGGACTCATTTTTGTAGAGAGTCCACAAAAATATCTAATATAAGGTGTTGTTGTATTTGTAACTTTAGTAGATAATCTGATATATATTATCATTGTATGTTGTTGTACCCCCATCGAAGATGTGTTTCCCTCCTTTCGGGATGTCATTATTGTACATGGTCCTTGAGGTACAACCTACGTTGTAAGTCGGGGGAATAATCCCCAGTATAATATTATGTAATGTACTTTCATATTCTCTCTAGGAGAAGTTGCGCCTGTTAGGGTTAGAGTTCGTCCCAGTCATGTTGGGAGGTCAGTCACTTAAAGGGTATAAATAGGTAGGTTCCCTCCCTCATTATACACACTCACACTCACTCAAGTTAGAATGAGGAGAGAGAGAGACAAGGAGGAGAGAGAGATAGTTGTAGAAGGCTTCTTCTTATTAGGTTTTTCCATCTTTTGATATTGTCGTAGTGACAAAAATATTCTAAGGAAATTTGTGGGGTTTTATCCTTTATGGTTTCCCTAGTGAAAATATTTATGTCTTGTGTAGATTCTCTATCTTGTGTATCTTGTTGTGCTTGTTATTCTTCCATATAAATATCCTAATCAAGTTAATTAGAATAGAAAAACTAACATGGTATCAGAGCCTCTCTGAAAGAAGGAACTATGTAGTAGTGGAAAATAGGGCTTCCTAGGTCAAGGTCTTCTCTCCATGTATCATCAAGAAAAGAGGAATGGGATAACTTGTCATAGAAGGGTGCATATTTTGGTGGAAGAGGCTTCAAATTTGGAGAAGTTTCATTTTTTTATTGCAGGACACTACAGGAAGAAAATAGGGCATCAAGTTTTGGAGCCTTCCCACCTCAGTATTCAAAAGTGGACCTTGTTGAGTAACTCACCTCGAGGAGGCACATCTTTCTATCTAGACAGAATTTCCAAATTCCAATTTTGGAAAATTAGATTTTCTTTGACAAACCCTAGTTCAGCTAGCTCCAGAACCAGGTCAGACACCTCAAATCAGTAATATCTAAATCTTTGTTATTTCCTTTTGAGGTTCTCATTTGAAAATGACTCATCATACTGAGCTTGAGGACAACCTTGGAGGAGCTGATAACTTTTGAGCATGGAAGTATATAATATCCTTGGTCCTTGAAGAGAATGATTTTGATCAGTATATCAATGAGGAAGTTCCAAAGCCAGAGGGAGACTATGCTAAGTCTACTCATAAGAAGAACTTGGTTAAGGCCAAGAGAACCATTGTAAATTCTATTAAGGATCATCTCGCCCCATGTGTAATCTTTAAAGACACCAAAGGAAGAATTAGATGTTTTGACAAATATGTTCAAAGGAAAGAACATCAATCAGAAGATGACATTGAGGAACCAGTTGAAGAATGTGAAGATATAGAAATCAGAGACTATACATTCCTACTTCACAAGGGTTTCTCAAATTAAGGAACAACTTGAAGCAATGGAAGAGAATGTATAAGAAGGAGATTTTGTGATTACTACCTTGAATGGCCTCCAAAGATCATGGGATTCATTCATTCAAGGAATCTATGTAAGAAGGAAGGTGATCTCTTTCAACATACTCCGAGAATAATGCACGCAAGAATAACTTGGCTCAAAACAATAGAATATAAAAAGGGAACCACTGAAGATCAATCTCTCATAGCTCACACTAGAAGAAACTACAGAAAGAAGGAGAACCACCATCACAACAAAAGGAAGGACAATCATCACAAGAAACAAAAGAAGTTTAGAATATATCCTTCCATCATTTGATGTTACACTTGTGATGAAAAGGGACACTTTTCAATAGATTGTCCCAAGAACAAGGACTCCTTCAATGAGAAGAAGAAAACAAACCATTCTCACATTGTCAAAGACAATGAACTGACAAACAAAATATTCAGAAGAGAGAAGGATGATTCAAATGAAGAGTATGTTCTAATATTGACACTCACGATCACTGTCTCACATGGAAGAAATGATTGGACTATGGATAGTGGGGAATATAAACATATGATGGGATACAAAGAATCATTCATCGTCATGTTTGAGCATGAGTCAGCTCACAAGGTGAAACTTGGGGATGATTATCAATACCCCATAAAAGGAAGCGGAGAAGCTTCATACAAGCTACACTCTGGGAAATATTTGAAGATGAAAGATGTACTATATGTTCCGGGATTAAATAAGAATATTCTCTCCATATCTGCACCAGATGCAAAGGGAATGAGAGTTGCATTTTTTGATGGACAAGTTCTAATGTGTCCTAAACGAAAGGAAATCGATGATGCAACAGTAATTGGAGAACAAGACGAAGGCTTGTCCAAATTGAAGGGACATCTTGAACAAGCATTGGTTCATGAATCAATAGAACCAAGCGAACTATGGCACTAAAGGATTGCATATTTTCACTACATAGCACTACCTATTGCAAGCTAAGTAGTCTTAGGACTTCCATAAATTCATGCAAAGCATGAAGGTGTTTGCATAGGATGTGCACAAGGAAAAAATGCAAATAAGAGATTTCCCAGTATTGAAAGACAATCTAAAGGAATACTGGAGATAGTACACTCAGTTATATGCGGGCCAATGTCATCCAGATCACTATGTGGGTATGTGTATTATGTTTTCTTTAGAGATGATTTGTTATGTAATACTTGGATATATTTCTTGAAAGGGAAAAATGAAGTGCTTAGTAAGTTCAAGGAATTTAAATCCTTGGTAGAGAACCACACTAAAAGGAAGATAAAGACTCTGCGGTTAGATAATGGTGGGGAGTTCACCTCTAAATAATTCAAGGAACTCTGCAGAGATTCTGGGATTAAGATGGAGTTAAGCACTCCATACAATCCTCAATAGAATGGTGTTGCAGAACAAAAGAACATAACTATAATGAAAGCAACAAAATCAATGCTACATGACTAGGACCTTCCAATGCACCTTTGGGCGAAAGCAGCAAGAACATCTATGTATGTACCAAACCATACTCCTCATCGACTACTTAACAATAAGACTCATGAAGAGGATTTCTCAAGAGTGAAGCCAGAAGCCATCCATATTAGAATGTCTTTTGTGCATAAATACACATCCCAAAGGAGAAAAGGACCAAGCTTGATCCTTTAGGGAAGAAGGGAATATTCGTAGGATACAGTGATACCTCAAATTCCTACCTAATATACTTCCCATGATTCAATAAAATCGACATCAGTAGAGATGTAACATTTGATGAAGACTCGACATAATCCAGATCTAGGAAGCTACCTATTGAAGAGGTTGAGGAACCTGAAGGAATGCAAGTCTGAGATATGGAAATTGTAGAAGCAATTTCAGAATTACATGAAGATCGTGACATGGCAGAACCAGAATATCCTGTAGAGGCAGTTCAGGAGAAGGACTCCCACAAGAGAAAACCAGCATGGGAATGGGAACTAATACAAGAAGCAGAAAGGTATGGTGCTCCAGATGGCATGCAAAGAGAAAGGAAAAGACCAAAACCTTACAAAAACTATGCAGCCCTTCTATGTGACATCATTAACAAGGAACCTTCCAGCTATGAAGACAATGTATAAATGAAAGAATGGAAGGATGCCATGATCAAGGAGTACCAGAAAATTATGAAGAATCATGTCTGGGAGATAGTTTCGAGACCGGAAAGGAAGTTTGCCATGACTTCAAAGTGTATCTAAAAGATCAGGCATGATGCAGAAGGTAGCATCAAGAAACACAAGGAAATAGTCATGGCACGAGGCTTCTCATAGAAAAAAGGAATAGACTATGAGGAGACATTTGCACCCATAGAGAGGTACACTTCCATTAGATCCATACTTTCATTGGATGTAGAAATAAAATGGAAGATACACCAGATGGACGTCAAGACATCATTCTGGAATGGTGTAATCGAAGAAGAAGTGTACATAGAACAACTACTAGGATTCGAGACACATGATAGGTAGAATCATGTATGCAAATTGAAGAATTCCTTGTATGGATTGAAATAAGTACCTAGGACATGGTACAACAAGATGGATAGCTTCCTAGTGAGCTTATCCTTTACTAAGAGTAAATCGGATTCCAAATTTTACTTCACTTTTGAAGACAGAAGACCAGTGATGTTCCTATTATATGTTGATGACATGTTCTTGACAAGAGAGGATGAAATAATTGTATATGCAAAGAGGAAGCTTACAACTAAGTTTGACATGAAATACCTAACAATGATGCACTACTTCATAGTCATGCAGGTGTGGTGTTACACATAAATCTCATCACCATCATGTGTTGAGGCCTAAAAAATCAGAAGTTTCCCTCAATTCCCAAACCGTGAAGTTGGACATTGGCCCAGACTCCTATTTTCCACATTTGAGTCCACCACAGCCTTTGCATTTAATGCCAAAAGTGTTACCCTCTTAAGTAACACCCATTGTCTCTTGACAATAAGTGGTTCCACCGCCTATGCCTCTTGATCAAAGAGCGGTTCCATCCTAGTAACACTTCTCGAGTTTAAAAGTGAAAAAGAGAAGATTCACAAAACTTCTCGAAGGAAGACTTCATGGCACCTTCATCCCTAGTCCTGTGGACCACCTGGACTCGAGATCCCCCCTAGTAGGATCTCCCTTCCACTTCATCCACCATTTTCTCAACCATCCCTATCCTCCCAAGGCCTATAAAACATGGCTCATTCCCCATGGTTGAGAGAGATAAAAGTTATGTTGTTGCACTGAGGTTCTGTACAAATATAGGGTGACCATAAAAGGAGCAAGTTGGAGCTTTTGAGGACAAGGCATGGCATGTGAAGGAGCATCACAACACTAAGGCAATGGTTGTAAGATTTTTTCTTCATTTTTAATGCAAAGATGGTTCCTTTCCCATAAAATTTATTATGTTGCAATCATTCATTTTAATATTGGATTCCTTAGTCACTAATATAAAACTATAGACTATGTTATAGTACCTTTGATCTTGCTTGTTTGTCTTATGTGCTTGTGTAGGTACATCCGTGGAGATTCATCACCATAGGAGACAACTACATCACACTACATAATAGCCAAAGGATTCATTCGAGATATCCACAAGATCTAGTGGATGTCTTCCATCCTTGTTATCACTCATTTGTTCTAGATCTGAACCATTCGGACCTAGAGAAACATCTCTTATCAGCAAGAGGTGTGATATTTCTAGCAACAAATCTGGCGACCATACTGGGGAATAGAATTCAGCACAACTGATCTTCCTTGGTTTTCAAACTCTTGTCTAAAATCCAAACTCCAACATTTTAGTGATCAAATCTACTAGATTTTCTAGTGAGATCTTGGTTCGGCATAACCAAATCTTCTCATATCTGAGACACATCTACATTCTGTACTTAATCATTACTGCTAATTTCATGATTTGATGCCAGTAGTTCAGCACTTAACTTTCTGTTTTAATTTCCTGCAATTTCTTTTACAAACAATGTGTAAATTCCTAAGTAAATTTTAATGGCTTAATAAAATGAATGTAGCTTAACTAAAATCAACCTAAAACTAATTGTCTTGCTTACCCTTCCTCCTCTACCCATTCATCACCCTCTGGGGTATTCTGGGATACGACGAAGGGCAAGCTCGTATAGATCTAGGCCCTTCATTGAACATTCTTCCAAACCACTAAAACCGGATGACCTAGAAGGCAGAGGGGGTAGAGAAGGAGGGCATCTCACAGTGCTAAGCATCCTCCCTGTTGACCAACCTTGCATCCAAGAGGTGACCTAAGGACCTATGGATGGGATTAGTCCCTTTGTGTTGAGATCCCAACACCTTCTCTTGGCTGAAGAGGAATATCAATGTGAGGTAGTCATCTAGTTAGGCCATCAACATTCAAGGTTAAAAAATGTATTTGTTCACAATTTCTGATTATTCAATGTTTTCATACACAACCACAATATGATGAATTCATAAACCATTTACAGCTACCAAATACCAGAAAGAAAAACAAACAAATACACCATACCAAGTAATTAACCCAACTCAGTTCATGACACTGAGTGAGCCTTAAAATTTACCAATTTACACTAAGTACAAACAAATCTGCAGTCTTTGAGGACATAAGTCCCTGAATGCTTCAACTATGTGAAGTACTTGGGCTTTGCCCAGAAACTCATTGTGAGGAGTACCACAAGAACCCCAAAGTAGCTAGCCGCTGAGAGGAATTGCCAAGCGAAACGGGCAACAACCCCTTCCGATTGAGTAGAAAACACCTATGAGGAAAAATCCAAGCGCTATCCTCTGGTAGTCTTGGTGGTCGAGTGACCACCTACAGCCATTAGGAATCCACTGAAACCGGGGTCCAAACATCATTCCCACCAGTTTCATACATAAAATCTAACACAATTGATCCTCCACGCTATTCCTCACGCCTTAGAGGCGAACCACCACCATTTGGAACACTCAACCGACACCGTTGAAACCATTCTTAGTGATCTCCCACACCATCAGGATGCCACACAGCCTCTTATTTTGATTCAGACCCATATCAGTCTGAACCAAACATCCATACTACACCATCAAGCCCCATGGCTACTGCAAATCCAAATCCATTTTCTGGCATAGCCATAGCAAGTGGACCCATGTCCACATCACAACCTGTCACCCACAACCTGGAAAGTGGCCCAAGCACAGTTATGCAAACTGTCATCAGTCAGCTGCCACCACCTATAGTGACTAGCCAAGCTGGCCCACTTGCAGCACATGGGGGCAGTGGCCCTTCCACACACACTACCCCTCCTACCACACAAGGGGGCAGTGGACCATCCACTTATATTTCTCCTACTATCATACATGGGGGAAATGTCCCCGCCACTCATACTATCCCACCCACAACACTTTGGGGAATTGGCCCATCCACAATGGTGCCACCGCAAGTACCCCCAGCTGCACAAATGTATTATGCACCTGCAAACCCCACCACCATCACAGCACCATCCCACATCAACCTGGGGTCAAATCTACCTTTCAAGGCTCATCTTAACTTGCCTTATTTGGCTAGATTAACAAATGACCCCATTCACCATCGAGCTTTTCGACCTCCAATGCCAACTAAGCTGCCGTCAGACATTACCAAGTTTGAAGGCAAGGCAGGGGAATGTCCCCAAAATCACATTATGACATTCCATCTATGGTGCTCATCCAACAACATCATAGACGATTCCATTAGTCTGAGGCTATTCCAACGCACCCTTCCAGGTGCTGCATCCAAATGGTACATTGAGCTACCGCAGGCCAAATACCCAAACTTCAAATCCCTAGCCTTCATGTTCCTACAGTATTTCCAACTCCCTGTCAGATATGAAAAAGAGGTGAAGATCCTGTTATCCTGTCACCAAAGCATTTCCACTCATATAACTAACCATATCGATGAGTGGTGGCAATTTCGTAGTCTATGTAAAATCCAACTTGACGATAGGATCTTCTTGGATTGGTTCCTTAAGACCTTTCTCTCGCCCATAGCAAAGGACGTTGCATACGAATGTCCCCAATCTGAAGAAGAGGCCATACTGAAAGCTCAATAGTTTGACCTTATCTATGCTCAGTTTGGATACCTGTACATCGTGATTCCAAGTGCTCCCCGTCCGAGTACCTCATACCGTGATTCAACAGGGGCATCCCATGTTGCAGATGGCATCATAGGATTGGTCTCCCAACAGCCACAGTAGTGACCGACACCACCTACAGTTCCATCACAACCAAGCAACACTGCTAATGTTGCTTACCAGAACCAAGCTCCAGACTACGGAAGAATGATGTCCCATTCGAGAGCAACAACTTCCTATGCACAACCTGTGCCATCGTAGCAGGCTCAGGCCATGGCTTGGCTAACCCAACAGTATCTAGGGAAAATACCCACATTTGTGGCACCACCACCCCCACAAATCTACTATGCACCACCAGTGCAACTAGTTCAAGCCCCTTCCCCTGCTCCACCCACTCCATTAGGGCAACTGTTCACACAACAAAACCGTCCCAACCAGCCTACCCCCAATAATCAATGAGGGCAAGCTCAAAATAACCAGCCCTGTAATCAAGGAAATAATCAATCGCAGGGAGGCAGTCAACAACCGAACCCTCTCAACAATGTCGCGGAAAACTTGCCAGCCCAAAACCCCCCACGACAAAATCCACCAAGACGCAACGCCCTGTTGCACACAAACCAACCGTGCACACTCTGTGATGTTTATAGGCACTACACATTTGAATGTCCCATTATGGGTCAAGCTAAGCAGGCCATTCAAAATGAGGCCCGATAGGCCACCAACATTACCCATCAAGCCCAACCCAACCGGGCACCACAAGGACCTCCCCCCATGGTGCTTCAAAATCCACTACCAGTCCAAGGATTGGTGGCAACCGCACCCCTTCCCCAAGCCAATCCGAATGCTTCAAGGGCACCTCCCATGACCGAAATAGGTGTTCACCACCTGCTAGCCATGATGAATAAAGAGGTTAACTTACAAACTAGACGGAATCGGTATGGAGCCAACACCGAACCTGCTAACTCATCAGCAGCATCCATGTCTAATGCTGTCAACATACCTCTTCAGTTACCCCTGTTCCTGCGCCCCCCCATACGTAGAGTTGCCAATAATGCCATAGCTAGAGCGGCAGTCAGCTATAGCATTGTGGATGATTTGGCCCAAACGCCAACCGCCATGTCCTCTCTTGAGGTGCTTAAAACATGCCCAACACAGTGGAAAGCCTTACTAGCCACCCTAGGGGCAGTAGACCCCTCTGACTCCAAGTTGATCACATTTGACACGGAGAACAAGGAACCACACATGCCATTGACCATCGCCTTCCAAATCCCGGTGTCTATTCGGAACCTATTTGTGCATCGATGCATAGTGGATGAGGGGGAATCCACATGCATTATGTCTACCCTGGTTTGGCAGAAACTTGGATCACCAATTATGCAACCGTCCTCCACAACTCTATGGGATTATGATGGAAATCCCACTAAATCCCAAGGAATCCTCCCCCACATCCCCATCACATTAGCCGGGAAGACAATGTTGATCGACATAGAAGTCGTCAACGCTCAATTGGACTATAACCTTCTCCTCAGGAGAAGTTATATGTATGCCATGAGAGCGGTCACATCAACTGTCTTCCATCTCATGATGTTCCCCCATGAAGGGAAGATTATGATGGTTGATCATCTCACTTATCACGATCTGCAAGGGTTAACATCACCTTCCAACGTTATCCCTACCATTACCACCATTGAGCCACAAGGGGTGACCACACACACTAATGTCATCTCCGCAAAAAACACTATGGTGGAAAACACACCAGCCTCCCCACCGTTGAATGTAGGCCCTAGGTTGTTTACCAATCCTACCATGACATCTCCTTTCCCGTTAGTTTCACCACCACCGACACAAAATGAAACTGCGGAATTGTGCATGGTCTCATCTAGCACCGCTGCACCCAAACAACAATCGCAGCCGTAGCCCCAACCACAACCACAACATCGTCCGCAGTTGCAACACCAACAGCAGCCACAACATCACTCGCAGTAGCAGCATTATGTGTAGCCGCAACCACAACCGCATCCCCACATGCAACCAACTGGGAGTTATCTGGGCTCATCTCTAGTCCATACAATTCCCTTCCTCTTTCCCCCACCTGGTGTCATGAGCAAGCCGGTAATGGCCACCTTAAACCTTACCAACTTTACATTGGGAATCTTGGTGTGGTAAATTGATCCACCAGCTNCCCCGGGTTGTCTTAACCCTAGTGCAACCCATTGCGGTCGAGTCTCACCCTCCACCCAGCCCGCAAAATCTAACCGCCAAACCTGCACCCACACCGCCCCACCCAAAAAGGGCCAGGGGCAAGAATTCCAAATCTACCGCAGAACCTCAGTTGATCCCACCTTGCACTGTTTGCGAGCAAAAAGGCCATCCAACTCAGAATTTCCTTGAGATCCCAATGATCCGTGCATGTTTGGACGCCATGGACACAAACGAAAACCTCCCCATGGTTGAGCTTCTAAGCGTGCCAGTAGTAAGAAACAAGGCATTGAGAACAAACCATGCTTGTGCCCTATGTGGTTTTTATGGACATTACTCTCACCATTACTAAGACTTGCCCAAGTTTCAAATGGCATTAGCTAACCTTCGTCAACATTCCCTTGAGTTTGAGATCACCCCGATCGAAGAAGTTCACCCCCCACCTCCTTCTTCAGACACCATGTCCATTTACATGATGTCCAGTTCAACTGACCCACTCATCTCCACCATCACTGATGGTCCATCAGACCTGTCTCTTTCGTTGTTTCCCCAACCACATCCTCAACCTCAGTTACCAGGGAAAAAGTGAGGTTCATTCCCACTCAACACGATCCTTTTCATTTTCCTTTTCCTAACATCCAAGATCATTAGTAAGTATGTCTTGGAAACACGCAATCTACAGGATTTCACACTGGGACATCCTGTGTGGTACCTTGAACCACCTACCCTACCTCCAGGTCCATCAAAGACTCCTACCATCTCGAGGCCTGCCCCTCTTCCTCTAGTAGAGACTGGGGGAAAGGCCACAAAAACCACAACCAATACCATTTACATGATCTCTAGCACTAGTCGCCCTTCCGTCTCATCACTTGTGGAAGATCCACCCAATCTATCATGGCACCACTTATGCAATGACGGAGAAATATGTAAGACCACTTCTGGTTTTACCCCATTCCCTTTAAACCATAGTATGGAATCGGTTCTTCCCATAAAAAACCAGATTCCATCACCCCGCCTTTCCAATGACCTTCATCTTGGCAAGGGGGCATACCTCTTCGTTGACTCTGATGGAGAACTCTTGGAGAACCCCCGCAATGGGCTCTACCTCAATAAATTTTATGCTTAAACATCACCAAGGAGTCACTTCATTTTCTTTTCTTATTTTTTACCATTTTTCAGCACAAATCAGGGGTAGAACCATCAGTTGCTAATCCAAATTCACCTGGAACCGGTTCGAGACACCTCTCACACCTTCGGGCTCAAATTTCCATTTCCTAATGAAACCATCGTCTCATGTTTAATAAATAAATTTCGAACCATTTCCCACAAGTCACCTCAATTTACGAGCCATGACATGACAATGCAAGTGTCTACAGACCTGTACTTGTATCACACTTCCCGATCGCTACTCATGCGAGTCTTCGGGCCACCGCCCGTTAAGGAATGATACTTTTTACTTTTATTTTGTCTTTTAACACATAGTTGCCTTTTCTATTTCACCGCACCGTACGCGGACCTCTAGACCACTGTCCACAAAAAAAATTCTTTTTCTTGCATGTATTTGGCATATAAGTGCCCCCGTACTTGCACTCACATCACATGTAGTCAAGTCCATCCACCGCAGCCCACACACACGCTCTCCTGACCTCTGTCTGAGAGCCACCTCGATTTGCGTGCCTCTACCACATCGACTTGCGAGCCTCTGCCGCGATATATCCCGTGCATGTATTGGTATGTTTGAGAGCCTTCTACTCCATCCATACTATGCAGATGACCTTTGGACCTCTTTCCACCATCCCGACATGGGGCACCACCTGTTCCACTGCAATCAGTTGACCAATTTGGAGTTTTGTTTAAGCTCTTTTCTGACTCCTTAAAACAATGAAAATATTGCCGAGCACAGCAGCTTCCTTTGTCACTCATTAAAGTATAGGAAAGAGTGTCTACATCGTCTTGTTTACCTCCTTTTGCGGACCATGTAGACCATCAATTGAAAAGGAACACCTTGGAGTATTCAAGCCAAGACCGTTCCCCTCTGCATACTTTTATGCTTTCTCGAGCAGAGGGGCTGCACTTTATGAAAAATCTCACCATGGGTTGTCATTAAGCTCTTTTCCAGCCTTCTCAACAAGAAAAGATTGCCGAGCAAACTTGGTTTCTTTCATGCTTGTAAAAGTATTTGAACGACCGTCCAGTTAGTATAGGTTTAACCTTTTCCAGCCTGATTGGACTACCAATGGTAAAGAAGTCTCTCATCCCCTACAGGATGGGTGAGCTCTCCTATGTATACTTTTATCCTTTTTCGAGCATAGGAGACTACCAATGGAAAAGGTCCCCCACTGGAGTCTTCTTCTTGCTTTTAGACTCTCTAAAATTGAAAGCACCATCAAGCATTTACCTTCTTGGTCTCACCAAAAATCCACGAGATCGTACCACAACGATGTCCCTAGACACCACCCCACAGCAAATAGTTTGGCAACATCCCCACATTGGGTATCCTTTTTTTAGATTACTCTGCAATGTGTCTTCCTTGGAATCAATATCAAAAGTGTCCACCTCCTCCAAGTATTTCCCATCTGCAGTGACATTCTCGGTATTATAGCTATGATCCCATTCCCATGAGTCAGTTTCATTTGCTACCTAGTCCACCCTGCCGTCATACTCTGAACAAAATAATTTTGATTCTACCTCACTCCCCCTACCCCTGTTCAAATCTTTCCCTTCCCCCCCCCTCCCCATTCAGTGAGTCAGTCCGCAGATTGCTTCACACCTTTTGGTTATTTCCCTCGCGCTCTTGGTCAAGGAAACATCATTGCTTGACTAGGGACAGGTCTCCCTTTGTCGATGCCAACACACATATTCCAGAGGATAGACCCATAGGTCCCTGTACCTTGGTTTCATTAACATCATTGATGAGTTCCTTAGACCACTTGAGAGGAGTCCTTAGTGCCTCTCGGGATGGTTGTTTCTCATGTGCTCGACTTCAACTACATCATCACACCGTTGAGATTCGTACAGGGTTTGGTCCGGACAATATTTGGTCAAAGACCCCGGATGTCACTTGACCTTAGCACATTGGTGAGTCTACCCAAGGGACCTAAACAAGTTCATGTCCCTTATGATTTCTGGGTTGCGTTGGAGACAATGATCAGAAGCCCCAACAGTGCTTCGATATACCTTTGTGATTGATGCAGCATACTTGTACCATAGAGACTCTGACTCTCAATCAGTAAGTCCACACAGCTATGTACCGTTCCTGATCCAGTAGACCATTAGTCATGAAGCTATATAATTCCATGAGAATTCCATGGATCCAATGTACCAGATCATCATTGTATTTAGCCTCACATGGAGGAAACCATTATTGTAACATCAGTTGTATATGATCGGCTCTTGTATTTTAGAGCATAGATCAAATTATTCTTTTTGACATTGTCACGAGCATGGGGATGTCTGCCTCATCCATATACATGTCACACATTATTTGTATCTCACCCATTGATGGGAACCATATTAATACAAAAACCAAAAGCCACCATGCCCCAGCCCCGGAAGCACCACCTCTATGCAGCAAATCCTATGATTTCTGTCGACCATACATTGAGCTCCTTCCCTCACACATTAGGTAGCAATATATTAACCCAAAAACCCCCCACTCAGCTCTCAATGGCCTACACCACCCAAGGACACCATCTCATGACCCTCATATCACTCCATTAGACCCCCACACCCTCAAAATAGCCTAAGGATGAAGAAAAGGGCTTAAAAACCCCAAAAAGGAGCCCAAAATACTCTCCTAGGAGCTAAAGCCCCCAAAAAGGGGCTAAAACCCTAAAAGGACCTAAAGTTAGGGTTGAAGGGGCTAAAAGTCCAAAAAATCGGCTAAATCCCTGACCAAGGGCTTAAAACCCTAAAACCCCTTGAAAAAGCTATAAAAGGAGGGTGGGGGTCACTCTCAAAACACTTCTCCCTTCCATACTGTTATGCTACCCATGGATTCCTTGAGACATCTTTGCCTCTCAAGCCACCCACACTCCCTCTCCTCCATTTCCATTGATCCATAGCTCCCCCATCCAAGAGAGGTACATCCACAAGCTAGGGCATGGTGGCCTATTTCCACTAGAGAAGGTATAGCTTGTCATTCTTGTTTTGTTCATTTGCTTTCTTTGCTTGCTAACCCATGATTTCATTTGCAGGTTTATTTCTTAACATTTTTTTGCAGGTATTTCGATTTATTGTAGCTCCGGATTTGTTTGCGGGTCTTTGGAAGTGGAACCCTAACCTTTGTTTATAGAGGGGTTCACCATTTCTTCTCTTCTTTCTGTTCATAGTTTGGTTTACTGTTCTTTACATTCCGTTTTTATTTTCAGACTTTCGACACACAAGAACCTACCCTTCTGTCCTATAGACAGAAGGGAGTCATTCCTGCCCCTGTAGCAAGGATAAATCCCTACTACAGGGAGTATCAGATAGAATTTGAGAAACTAGCCAATCACACCGAGGGATTGCCTGATGCATTCTTCCTTAGTTGTTTTATCAGTGTTCTTAAGGATGCAATACAATCTGAGGTTAAATGTTCCGCCCCAACACAATGATGGAATCCCTCGGGTTGGCTAAGCTAGCAGAGGACAAGATCTGGGCTCAACAATGCTCCAAATCCACTCTTGTTCCATTCAGACCTATGTTTCCCCAAAGAACCCAAAATCCGCCAGCTCCTAGAACCAATCCTATCAAGCATTTTTCTAAAGCAGAGATGTGGGAATGTTGGGAAAAAGGTCTTTGTTATAGTTGTGATGAGAAATTCACCCGAGGACATAGATGTGTTGAGAAAAAGCTCTATCTCTTGGATGTGGATTCTCCACCCGCACCTGAAATTTTTTATGATGCCCAAATTCCCACAGATGATGGTGACATTCAACAACTTCCTGCTCCAGAGGACCAACCAGAGATATCTCTCCATGCCTTAGCTGGAGTCACCACCCCACAAACCATGCAGGTCATAGGGTTCTTCAAAAAACTTCCTCTTACAATACTCATTGATTCTGGTAGTACTCACAACTTCATTGACCTGAGGATCGCCAAACAGGTTGATTGTTTCATCCATCCTTGCTCCATCTTTGAAGTCATGATTTCCAATGGGGGCACCTTACCTTAAAAAGGGAAGTGTCATAATTTGTGCATATCTATGGGGGATTATAATTTGCGCTCTGACATGTTTTCCTTGCCCTCAGGAGGATGTGATGTGGTTTTGGGCTCTCAATGGTTATGCACACTTGGACCCATTTTATGGGATTTCGCTGAACTTTGGATGCAGTTTTCAATCAATGGTACCAAACACACCTTGTGGGGCTTACAACTAGCCTCTCTCAGCCTCATCAGTTCGCATCACATGGAAAATATTCTTAAGAAAATTTCACATGGTGTCATCGCTCAGCTCCATTTCATTCAGATGCAACCTTCAGCAGTCTCAACTACTCCATTGGATCTCCAAGAAATTTTGGATCAATATGCATGTGTGTTTGTTGAGCTAGTGGGATTTCCACCTTCCCAACCCGAGAACCATCGTATTCCACTCCTTCCTGGAAGTGTCCCTCCCAACATCAGGCCCTATCGCTACCCATTTCACCACAAGACAAAAATTGAGATGCTTGTTTGCGACTTACTGAAGCAAGGTGTTATTCACCCTAGCACTAGTTCCTTCGCTTCACCGATCCTTCTATTCCAGAAAAAAGATGGGTCATAGCGCCTTTGCATCGAATTTCGATCACTCAATCACATCATAATCAAGGATAAGTTCCCAATTCCTATTGTTGATGAGCTTCTAGATGAGCTCAATGGCGCTCATTTTTTCTCCAAGTTGGATCTTCGTTTTGGGTATCACCAAATTCGGGTCCATGCGGATGATATCCCTAAAACAAATTTCCGCACACATGATGGCCATTATGAATTTTTGGTCATGCCATTTGGCCTCACAAATGCCCCTTCCACATTCCAGGCATTGATGAATAAAATAATTTGGCCCTACTTGCAAAACTTCATTCTGGTCTTCTTTGATTATATCCTCATCTATAGTAAAACCTGAGATGAGCATCTCCAACATCTGGATCTTGTACTGTAACTTTTCTATGATCATAATCTCTGTGCCAAACAATCTAAATGTGTTTTTGGGAAAAAGGAAGTAGATTATCTTGGGCATATTGTTTCAGCACAAGGGGTTTGTGTCAATCCTGCCAAAATCAATGCCATGAAAAATTGGCCACCTCCTCAGACCTTGAAGAGCCTTCGTGGGTTTTTGGGACTTATTGGATACTACCACAAGTTTGTCAAGGATTATGGGAAGGATTATTTTGCATGGACACCTACTACTGAGTGTGCATTTGAGAAACTAAAACAAGCTATGTGTACCACACCTGTTCTAGCTATGCCTGATTTGTCCAAGCCCTTCACTATTGAGAGTGATTCTTGCGACAATGGAATTGGTGTTGTCCTCCTCCAAGATGAACATCCCATTACATTCACCCACAAATTTATGTCTGGTAATAATTTATCCGCCTCTACATATGAGAAGGAAATGATGGTTATTTCGCATGTTGTACAGAAGTGGCATCCATACCTCTTAGGGAATCATTTCTGCATCAAGACTGATCACCAGAGTCTAAAATATTTACTGGAACAATGAGTCTCATCCCCAACACAACAAAAATGGGTTAGCAAACTCATGGGTTATGACTACGAGATCACTTACAAGAAGGGTAAGGACAATGTTGTGGCGGATGCTCTTTCCCTCACATTTGATAACCATGCTTCTCTTTCAGCTATTTCTATGCCTATTCCAAATTGATTACAATCTGTTCAGCAATACTATGTCAATGACTCTTCCTTATCTCAAATCATACAACAGTTGGCCAGTAATCCTTCTCTTGTACCGCATTACTCTTGGGATGGTTCTTCTCTGAGATACAAGGGTCGCTTGGTGCTTTCCCAGAGCACAGATCTTTACCAGGCTGTCTTCTATGAACTCCATGCTTCTCCAGCGGTAGGGCACTCTGTGTTCCTCAAAACGTATGAGCGGGCATGACATAACTTCTTTTGGAAAGGAATGAAATGGGAAATTCAACAGATGTTTGCTTAATGTGATACATACCAGTGCCACAAGGGTGAAACTACACTCCTCCTCGGTTTGCTCGAACCCTTGCCCATCCCTACAAGAATTTGGACATATATTTCAATGGATTTCATCGACGAGCTCCCTAAATATGGAGGGAAGACCATAATCTTGGTTGTGGTTGATCGACTCTCCAAATATAGTCATTTTTGTGCTCTCAGCCATCCATATACTTCCTCCTCGATAGCACAAATTTTCATGGACCGGATATTCCGTCTTCATGGCATCCCTTCTTCTATTGTCTCAGACCGCAATGCAACTTTCACAAGTCATTTTTGGACTGAAATATTTCGCCCCACTGGAACCAAACTGAAAATGAGTTCAGGATACCACTCACAAACAGATGGTCAAACTGAAGTCACCAACAAATGCTTGGAAACTTATCTTTGTTGCTTCACCTCTAAACAACAACATCAATGGGAAAAGTGGCTCCCTCTCGCTGAATGGTGGTACAATACTTCCTACCATACTGCATCTAAAATGACTCCATATGAATTTGTTTATGGGAAGCCACCCCCAGTGCTCCTTCCATACACCCCCCATAGTTCACCAGTTCAGGCAGTTGACATGGTTCTGCGAAACTGTGATCAGATTCTTCACATTCTGCAAGAGAATCTTCACATGGCAATAAATTGCACGAAGCAGCAAGCCGATCAACGCCATTCTAAGCGTGCCTTTCAAGTTGGTGATATGGTTTTTCTTCATTTGCATACTTACAAGAAATCCTCCTTGAAACTCAAAGGGCATCAGAAGTTGGCTCCAAAGTTCTATGGGCCATATAAAGTTCTTCAGAAGATTGGGTATGTTGCTTATAAATTGGAACTTCCTCCTTCTTCTCACATTCACCTAGTCTTTCATGTCTCTTGTCTCAAGAAAGTGATTGGCACCAACATCAGAGCACAAACTATTTTACCAGAGCTGGATACGAAAGGATCCATCATTTTAGAACGGGAGGCCATCCTCGATAAGCGCACTCGTCGGCTTCACTCTTGGGCCATAACAGAGGTATTAATTCAATGGCATGACATGCAACCATAGGATGCTACATGGGAACTGCTCCTTCAGATTCAAAAGCAGTTTCCACATCTAAAGCTTTGAGGACAAATATTTTTCTAAGAGGGAGGGGATGTTAAGAACCCGTGTCAACCCCCTTCTTTATTTTGTTGGTGTATTTTTTCGAACGCATATTCATTCATGGGGAGTAAGTAATAGTTGTTAAGTCATCCACTTAATAGGTTGCATTATCCCACATTCATGTGGATTAATAGTTGTTTAGATTAAACTTAGTATATAAATATGTTTTGAGGCTAATGAAAGCATCAAAGAGTTATTTTCTCTTGAGCTTGCTCAAAGGACGTTGCCCCCTCGAAGTGGCCCGCAATCAATCAAATCTCCTTTGTGCTCCAATATTTCTGTTATATCATGCATTTTGATTTTTCATTGCAGGAGGTTCTCCCTAATTACCCCATCTAGCATAATCCTATGTGGCCTACAATTCCAGTAAAGTTACCATCATATATCCCAAAATTTGATGGGAAGCAGGGAGAAGATCCCAAAAACGATGTTATGAATTTCCTTCTATGGTGTTCTTCCAACTCCTTGATGGATGATTCAGTCTGTTTAAGGATCCTTTAGCAAACTTTGACTGGTACGGCTGCAAAGTTGTACAGTGAACTTCTGCAACATTCGTTTTTGGACTTTAGCTCTTTGGCAATAGTTTTTCTTACTCATTTCCAGTTTCCCATCTGTTATGAAACTGGTATGGATATTTTGACATTACTTCGTCAAAATACCTCACACATATTTGATCATATTCATGAGTGGAGGAGACGACGAAGGATTATTAAATCTCCTATTCCAAAACAATTATTGGTTGATTGGTTCACGAAATCCTTGTTGCCTCCCATTTCCTGTGATGTGGCTATGGGTGGTAATGTTATTTAAGAGCAGGCTATCAGTCACGCTCAGTATTTGGACTTGGTTTATTCCCAGTTTGGAACTTTGTATGACCTAATCCCTCAAGCTCCTCGCCCTAGCATAGACCCTACCAAGCCACCTGTAGAAACTCATGTTGATGGGGTTGTCAGTTTAATCCAACCCTCGTCAACAGCTAAACCTTCCAAGCAATAGAGTACTTCTAATGCTACTCCTTCTGCTCCTATGGTTTCTATCAAGGTGAATGCTATTCAAAGTATGCAGACACCCAGAAAAAAAATAAGGAAAAAGTAAAAATCTTGGAAACCAACAAGAGAATCCCAAGGCTATGTCCCCAGAGAATGATGATAAAGGAAAGAGGAAGAATAAGTATACCTTCCTATTGTGTGGTGGTGACCACTTCACAAAGGAGTACGCTCATCATGAATAGATTAGTAAATTTTTGAAAAGTAACCCTACATCGGCGGTGCTTACCGACCCTTTTTTGTTTCAACAACAATTGATATACCATATGTCTTCTCAAGGAACCTCTAATTCTATAGAAGAAATCAGATTGATGTCCTTGGAAACTATTAGCTTGACTACTTGTAGTTAGTCATATGAAAAGCCTGCAGAGAAGAAGGACAAAAATCCTTCTCTAGAGAAAGCTCCTTCCACTAGTTCTTCTCCGTATTCATCTAATGGTCCTCTTACAATCGAGAAGCCTAATCTTGACTTGATTTTTCACCCACACTAGAGTACCCTCAGGAAGTCTATTTTTAATCCAAATGCTTGAGTTGCATAGTTCTACAACGTTGTTGAACATTTGGCTCAAACACCTTGCGCGATGTCTACCCTGAAGGTACTGCAAAGTTGTCCCACGCAACGCAAAAACTTGTTGACAGCTTTAGGGGCCTTAGACCCAAATAACAGTAATTTGATTCATTTTAATGTGGAAAATTACAAGTCTATATTACCCCACCAGCTCGCGTTTCAAATTGCAACCAAAGTAGTTGGGAGGAAGGTCCACAGGATCGTTTTGGATGAAGGAGTTTCCGCCTCGGTATTGTTTGTGGCTTGTTGGAGAGCCATCAGTTCTCCTGAACTTACGAAGTCACCCACAAACTTGAAATATTTCAATGGACGAGGTTTCCAACCTCATGGTCAGTTACCATCCCTTTTGGTAAAGCTTGGGGGAAACATTGTTTCCATTTAGGTGGAAGTAGTCGATGCTCCGTTGGATTATAATCTACTATTGGGGAGAAACTGTTTTTATGCTATGACAGTTGTCACCTCAACAGTTTTTTTGACTCTCCAATTCCCTCATTTATGGAATATTGTGACCATCGATCAACTCAATTTTTGTTCACTAGAAGTTACTACCCCAACTACAAATGATATCCCTATGCTAGGTCAATCCCCTCCACCTTATCAATCAGTTGGGGTAGGTATGTTGAAGGATTCAACCCTCATGGGAGTGTTTCCCTCAAACCCTCCTAATATGGAAGTGGTGACTGTGAACATGATCTCCACGACTAGCCACAGTCCTAGAGGAAAATAAGTTGTCGAGTCATCCTCTCTAGGTCCTTACGAAACACTTTATGATGTTGTTCAATCTGCTTTCGATGTCCATTCTAATTATTTTCATCTGGTGGCTTTGGATCCTTACCACATGCCCTACTGGCTAGAACCCTCTCTCCCCACTCTATACTATCTCTCACAGAATTTTACATCGGATGAGTCCATTATGGAGATCATGAGTGTGGATGAACCTGTATGGGAAGATGATCACCATAGATCCTCTTTCCTTCCCAATGCTAGCTCGATAGACTTTGATCTTGTATCTCTTATTAGTACCAATATTGTTAGCAATCCTCAAACACCTGTATTGTTTCAAGACACTCATTCTGAAGGAAACCTTTGCAAAATCACTCAAACAACCCCTATTGGCATATCAGTCAAACCCAAAACTGTTGAGTATGTTCATGTAGGCCATAACTATTCAATATAATAAACTGGAAGTTATAGAGCTCTATTCAAAGAATTTTGTGATTTTTTTTCCTAGACGTATGAAGAAATGCCTGGGATTGATCCATCCATCATTGTACACAAGATTAAAACTTATCCCACAACAATTCCAATCCGGATAAAAAATACATCAAGTCCATCCTAGGAAGGTTGTGGCTATTAAATCCGAAGTGGAGAAACTTCTGAAAGAGGGGTTTATTTATCACATACCACCGACGGAATGGGTGTCTAATATTGTTCTTGTGGCTAAGATGAAAGGAACTATTAGGGTTTGTATAAATTTCCAATATTTAAATAAGACTTGTCCCAAGGACAATTTCCCTACTCCACACATCGATCAAATCATTGATAATTGTTTTGGGAGCGTCATCTTTTCTTTTATGGATACAATCAGAAGAAGTTCTACCCCCCGATCAGCATAAAAGGACATTGATTTGTCCGTGGGAACCTTTTCATATCAGAAGTTACCCTTTTGAATAAAAAACATCGGAGCTACATTCCAGCGTGCCATGTTCTATGCTTTTCACGATATTAAGAACATCATGGATTCGTATACGAACGATCTCCCTACTCATTCACAGCAATGGGAGGACCACCTAGGGCACCTTAGGTACATTTTCCTTAGGTGTCATCATTATAATATTCAGCTTAATCCACACAAATGTGTCTTTTGTGTTGAGACTGGACGTCTTCTTGGCTTTGTGGTTTCCAAAGATGGCATCCGAATAGATCCTTTGAAAATTGCTACTATTTTTTCCTTACCTGCCCCAACTAATATCACTAAACTCACAATTTTGCAGTGGAAGGAAAAATTTCTTCATCATTTCGTATGCAACTTCGCAGAAAAAATGCATGGCTATATGTGTATCTTTAAGAAAGACACTCCGTTATTTTGGGATGACCAAGCCCAACGAGCTTTTGACAATTTGAAACACAATTTGACACATTCACCGGTGTTGTAACCCCCAAATTACTCAAAATACTTTATGTTGTATGTTGTTTCCTCCACAACTACTATTGGTATGGTTCTAGTGCAGGAAGATCTGAATGACCAAGAACACCTGATTTATTACCTAAGTAAGAGTCTGCTTGACTCTGAAACCCATTACATGCATGTGGAGAAGATAGATTTGGCTATGGTCATTGATGTGCAAAATTTTCGTCACTACATCTTACTACGCACCACAATTGTTATCGCAGATCAAAACCCCGTGTATTACATTTTGACTCATCAAGTACTAGGGGGAAAGTATTCCCATTGCATCGTCATCTTACATGAATTTGATCTCGAGTTTGCTAAGGCTACTTCAAAGAAGTCCTTGGTTTTCATGAATTTGATGTGTGACCTTCCCTGTGATATGATGGAAGCTAAGCCCGATGATTCATTTCTGGATGAATTCTTGTTCCAGATCAGCACAACTAACATGTCCCATGACGAGCTTCGTCGCATCCGTCACCACGCAAAGTATTATCTCATTTTAAATGATACATTGTATCAACATGGTATTGACTCCATTCTTCAATGATGCCTTACACACGAAGAGGATGAACAAGTTTTGAATGATTTCCACTCTGGAGCATGTGGTGGTCATCTTTTCTAGAATGGAAACAACTCAGAAAGTCCTTCGCGCTAGGTATTTTTGGACCTCAATATTCAAAGATTGTCTTGAGGCAATTAAGAAATTCCCACCCTGACAACTCTTTTATCCTAAAAAGCGCACCCACCCTTCTCCTTTACACCCTGTCATTGTTGTTGGCCCTTTCGCCAATTGGGGTATTGATTTCATGCATTGTAATCCTACCTAACTTGGGGGGCATGGTTACATCATCATAGTCATTGATTACTTTACAAAATGGGATGAGGAAATGCCTACATATGCAAAGGATGGCAAGACTATCACCCTCTTTTTGTTTAATCATGTGATAGCTATGTTTGCAGTTCTGCAAGCCATAGTTACTGACCACAGATAACATTTCCGCAATCAGATGATGGTTGAGTTGAGTGCTAAGTTGGGTTTTCGTCATGAAAACTCAACTCCATATTATCCGTAGGCTAATGGTCAAGTTGAGGCCATTAACAAAGTTTTGAAAAATATGTTGTATAGGATGGTTGGAGATCACAAATCCAACTGGAATTTGACTTGTTTTTCCGCACTATGGGCTTATAGGACTTCAGTTAATACAACAACATGTTTCACACCTTTTCAGTTGGTTTATAGACTAGAATATGTCCTTCCTATCGAGTGTCAAATCCTATCGCTCAAACTTGCAGTAGAACTTCTCTTGAACACTTTCACCGAAGAAGAACGATTTTTGTACTTAACGAACCTTGATGAAAATAGAATAGATGCTTCCTTGGCCAACGAAGCACATAAAAAACACGTTAAGGCTCAGTACGATAAGTATGTTCAACCTTGTGTCTTTAACGAAGGTGACAACGTTATGACTTCTGATCAGAGACATGAAAAGGTAGGTAAGGGGAAGTTTGAATCTATGTGGTATGGTCCCTTTATCATTAGTAAAGTTTTAGAGAAAGGGGTCTGCGAGCTTGTAGACTATGATGGGATACCTTTCAGGAAACCTCGCAATGGGTTGTACCTGAAGAGGTACTATGCTTGAAGTCATTTATGTATGGTACCTTGTATATATGTATATTGTTTGACTTTTTGGTGTGTTTTTGGCTTTTCAATATGGTTTTGAGTTTTTGGTCAGTATTGTTTATACCATGTTTTGGTTATGCAGATCAAATGGATTTTTATGGTTTTGTTGATGGTGCTTGTTGTCATACCTTGAACGTCGCTTTAGCTGCTTGGGTTTTGTATTCCCTGACACATGATTTAGTCAGTTCAGGAGCGGTTTGTATTGGTCTGAGTATCAAGCAGTGATAGGTTTGTTGACCGAGGTTGCATCTCGGGATATTCACGACTTAGTAGTATTCATGGAATCACAGCTAGTGGTTTGTCATTTAAACCATGTTTATATCATCAGAAACCCTACACTTCTTTGTCTTTTTCGAAGAGTGCGTATGTTAGAAAGTTCGTTTGAATCAATCACTTGTAGGCACATTCCTAGGTCTTATAACAAAGTTGCTGACTCATTGGAAAACTATATTTTAGACTGTTATATTGCTCATACATAACTTCTATAAATAAAACATGGTCCATTGTAAAAGAAAATAAATAGTAAAAGACACATAAACTGCTCATGTAAATATCCTTTTCCATTTGAACACATATAAACACCGTAGATAAGTCTGGATATATCTATATATATATATATATATATATATAGTGTTTTACAAAATATGGTCACAAGACCCCGACTGAAGCAATCTGGCTGTCATATATACAAAAATGGAAAAAATCCTGAAGCTAGCTAGCTTTCAGTGTATACATCATGTAGAACGTCTAGTGGTCCTCATGATAGTGCAAGATAGCCCTTGCTACCCTCCATAAAAGGCATCTGAATCGACCTGACACTCTAGTTGTGTGTCTCTGGTACCTCCTAGGGAGGTCATCAATAGAAGCATTTGGAATGTCCAGAGTCAACCAGTTGAGTTTATCCTTTAACTCGGTTAACTCATCATCCCCTCTATGAACGAAGCGAGCCCCCGCTTGTCTATCCATCATGGAAGATCCCCCAAGCTGTGCATCTCCAACATATGCATGAAAACATTAGGTCTTGTCATCATTCATAGAAATTATAAAACATGAAAATACAAAAATAATAAAATTCTTGAGTAATCTTCTTACCAATATCGCCCCATTGGGCGCTTACAGGTAGAGGTAGATCAAGGCCCCCCCTAAATTTAGTTCCTGCATATGCATAGTCCTCCACCATGAGAAGTTGGTCCTCCAACCAATGGAAGAATGCGCTACCATATTTGACCTTGGCCCCACCACCACCAGTGTGAACCATGATCTTGACCCACCGCAGCATATGAGGGTCCCGTGCTCTCAGCTCCATAAAGGTCACCTAAGGTATCATATGGGGCACCCTCTCAAAGAATAAGGTTTCCAAAATATTCTCATAGCCAAACTATTTTAACTCCCCCTGTCGACACTTAGTCAATTGATCCTTTAACACACTCAGTAGAGCCTCAGCCTAGTTATAGACCATAGGTTCCATAGCCTCCAAGGCGTAAATCATATGGGCTTGGAGATCTTGGTGAGCCCCTTAGCTCCCAACAACCCACTGCATGGTAAAAATCATCGTCCGAAGAGGAAGATCCATCACCTACTTTATGGTAATATTTTTTCCAGACATCTGAGTGCCTAGAAAACAATAGCGATCTATCAATTCTTGTGTCGTCACGTCTCCTCCCCAAGGACCCGTCAGTGAGATGTGCTCACCTTTACTGGATAGTTCAGTGAGGGAGTAGATATCATCTAACTCCACTGCAAGAACATGATCACCCACCTCAAAGTATTGATGCTCAGGATTCC
The DNA here is from genome assembly GCA_001517045.1 of Pseudotsuga menziesii. Lineage (NCBI taxonomy): Eukaryota > Viridiplantae > Streptophyta > Pinopsida > Pinales > Pinaceae > Pseudotsuga > Pseudotsuga menziesii. The sequence goes on along the minus strand of LPNX010101404.1, from coordinate 732,411 downwards.
ACATCCTCAATATGCACTCTAGTAGTCTCACATGAGACTTGATACTCGAGACATCGAAAAAATTTAGGAAAAAATTTAGGATCCCACGGCCCCATAATGCATCTATAGAAGTAGCATCTACCCCAACTCTAGCATCATCATCCTTGTGTTGTCTTTATTTCCACACCACCATTTTGACTGAGAAGACTTGCCAAAAACCAGAGTTGGAGTATTAAAACACATAATCAACATTTAAAAATACTTCAAAAGCACTATTTTTTCTAGACCGTTCATATTTTGGGCGCATCTTATAGCAGCGCTTCTGTCTCCTTGATACAGAGCGGTGCCACCGCCTGTTCAAGCCTGAAAAACACGGTTTTCCATGGGCACCGCCTTTCCCGCAAAGGGAAAGCGCGTTACCCGAGATACGATTTTTACCCTTAGGTAAAAACCCTCAAAACTCCATACAATGTGTTTGGAAAATAAAAAATCGACCGCGAAAATGCAGAGGATGGTTGTAGCTCTTACCTGGAACAGACAGATAAAAAATCGAATGGGTAACAACTCCGGAATCTTTGCCAGAAATATGCACACAATTGCTTCAAGTGGCTCCCCAAACCTGGTACTAGTAAGAAGAAATGTTTTTACTATCCCTTTGACTTTTATATGAGATATTTTAGGGTTTTATGGAATTATTTTAATATTTTTAACTATTTCATTAAAAATGCCCTTTTCTATAGTCATGAAATGTCGATTTTTAATATTTTTTGAAAAGTTAATAGTCTTTAAAAAAAAAATTACAGGGATGAAAGTAAAATAGTATTGACTACATGTCAGTTTGTTTTTTACTTTTTCATACTTCCATAAAATGGAAAAAAGTCATCAAGTGCTAATTTCGACATTTTGGTTGTTCTCTTTAAACCTAGTACCAAAGTTCCAAGTCATTTTCGCTTCTTTTCAGGCTCGTTAAACCCACTCATCGCGAAAAGAAACCCTAATGGAGTCTTCTTTAAACTCTTTTTGGAATCCTTAAATGTGAAAATATTTTCGAGTGAACTTGTCTTCTTCATGCTCGTAAAAATACTTGAAGATTCGTCTTTCCGACGGTATTTTACCCCTTTTTTGGTTCGGATCGACTAGTTACGAAGAAGGAGTGCTCCAGCCAATCATGACTAGAAGAGTTCTCTCGAGTATTAATTTATACTTTTTAGGGTCCTAGAGACTAAATTGTATGACAAAAGGACCCTTTGGATTCTTCTTCCATTTTCATTTAGAATCTCTAAACATGAATGATACCGAGTTAACTTTCAATGGACTCGTTAAACCAAACAATGAGAGACCCTCTTTTGGGAATGAACCCCTCCTTTCTCAGGTTTATGAAATATATGAGAATGGAATTATCTTAGGATAAGATACAACGATTGTTTGTTACCCTCTTTGGACTCATAAAAACGGAAAAGAGGCACTCATTAGTCATTATGGGGAAATTAAGGGAAGGGAACTATTTCATTTTGCAAATAAATGGCAGTCACTAGTTACCTTTTGAACATGGAACTTGTCTGCATTTCATTCAGTCAATTGGGTATTTAGATTACTTCCAAGTCGATCCACTTTCATGAGTCATGTCACTCATTTGAGTATTTAAAGAATGCAGCATTTACCATCGCATTATGTCCTGGTATCCGCCTAGTCTAAGTCAATGCTACCAAGTCTTCGATCATGGCACCCGATGTTCAAAGGAAAATTGAGAGTTTACCTCTGCAATCAAAACAACCTTTGTGTCAGTACCTTTTGATTCAGTCCTATGGTTACATTTTACTCAAAATTCTAGAACTTTGTTCCGAGTTTCGTGTCATCGATGGGGATTCATCATGGCCCTCCTTCGATGAGACTATTCATGTTGACATCAAATCATCATCCAGGAAATAGTCTTAGAAACAGAAAGATAGTACTTGAGATCTGTATGCATCAATGACAGATTCTCTCACTCTCAACATAGGTTCACATTATTGACCTTTGGTCTAAATATTCAACTGAGTGTTCGACATCAAATCATCTATTCCCACTCAGGAGATTATACTAGGGTACCTTGGGAATTACTGACATCAATGATGATCTCCCTCGCACTTATTAACGGTTCTCATCATTAACTGGTAATCAAGTGGTTTCTACCATGTTCAACGTCAAAACATTGATAGAATCGTACTTTATGGAAGACGAAATGAAGACTCGGGGTACTTGTTAAGCGCTCATTTCTTTCCCCAAGTTGCGATGAAGTATTTTGTATAATTCCTAGCATGGATCCACATTTGTATGGTCGTGGTTGTGCTCAAATTTGTGTCCATTTGACATAGATCTACATTGTATGCCTGGTATCTATGTCCAAGTTTGAGTATTCTTCACATGGATCTATGTTGTATTCTAGTAGCCATGTTTATTCATTTACCTCATGGATCTTCCTTGTATTGGTCTGCAACCATGATGAGGAATCATTTGGATATGAGTCAAAAAGTATTGATGTATTGCAGAATCCTAGTTGATGATGATCTATGATCAAGTGATTTCTTTCCTCGAAGTGATAACTTGCTCTTTCAAATCTCTCACATATTATATCCCTCTAGAATCATGCTCTCGGGGGAATTATGTTACACATAAATATCGTCACCATCATGTTTTGAGGCCTAAAATATCATAAGTTTCCCTCAATTCCCAAACTGTGAATTTGGACATTGGCCTAGACTTCTATTTTCCATATTTGAGTCCACCATCGCCTTTTCCTTTAATGTGAAAAGTGTTACCCTCTTCAGTAACGCCCATTGTCTCTTGACAATAAGTGGTGCCACCACCTATTTCCTTTGATCAAAGAGTGGTTCCACCCTGGTAATGCTCTATCTACATGGAGGAAAAGCAGTGATCGAGTTTAAAAGAGAAAAAGAGAAGATTCACAAAGCTTCTCGAAGGAAGAATTCGTGGCACCCTCATCCCTACTCCTGTGGACCACATGGACTCAAGATCCCCCCTAGTAGGATCTTCCTTCCACCTCATCCACCATTTTCTCAACCATCCCTATCCTCTTGAGGCTTATAAAACCTGGCTCATTCCCCGTGGCTGAGAGAGAAAAAATTTATGCTGCTGCACTAAGGTTCTGGCCAAATATAGGGTGAGCATAGAAGGAGAAAGTTAGATATTTTGAGGACAAGGCATGGCATGTGAAGGAGCATCACAACACTAAGGAAATAATTCATTTTACTATTAGATTCCTTAGTCACTAACATAAAAATGTAGACTATGTTCTAGTGCCTTTGATCTTTCTTGTTTGTCTAATGTGTTTGTGCAGGTACATCCGTGGAGATTCATCACCATAGGAGACAACTACATCACACTACAGAATAGCCAAAGGATTCATTCTAGATATCTGCAAGCTCTAGGGGAAGTCTTCCATCCTTGTTATCACTCATTTGTTCTAGATATGAACCATTCAAACCTAGAGAAACAACTCTTGTCAGCAAGAGGTGCGATATTTCTAGCAACATGTGGTAGAATGTGCATGGAATTGTAATTCCCCGGTTTTGACCCTGTTGAATTAGATGTACATGATGTATATATATTAAATGATCAAGGTCCGGAGCTAAAGGCCAAGGCCCCACCATTGATCAGTTATGTTATGTTTTGGATTTAAAATTGTCACCGATTGTATATCGGGGCATGCGGCATATATTATGTTGGTCATCATGTAAATATGCATCTATAATTAATTAAATGAACCCAACCAGCTATGATCGCGGCAACTAAAATGAGAAAGGGGCATGATTTTCACAAGGATAAGGGTGTGGGGGAAATTAGTCAAACCTTGGCCAATGAGAGAAAAATACCCATATGTCTTCTTCCTTTTTTTTATTCCAACCACTTTCATTAAGAAAGGCTGCTGGTGGTTGAGGCAGTTATGAGCTTTGGGAGTGGGGTGGCAGGACTGTTAGTCCTCACCCACACACACACTCTACCCATGATTTTTCTGTTCATCCCCTCATGCAGACATTTTCTTTCCTCTCCACAAGTTGCTAAACATGCAGGCACTGCAATTTCGCGTCCTCCCGGTAGCTGTTCACCTTCACGCACTTCCAATTGTCTGCTCATGGTTTTCACGCACAGGAATTTTTCCTGGTTTTCACCCACGCTGTTTTTCCTTCACTGATTTGAGAATGGTGTGGCTCCGTCCTTTACTCACGGGCTGAATTGTGGGTTCGGCATTGTGATTGTTCATGCATCAGTGGGGAGACTGTAAAATTCGTCCCCAGTATGGTCTGCGTACGTTTTCCCCAGCAGTTTCGGTTGTGCAAAATGGGCCTTTGTTCCCCTACGTCATGAGCTATGTTTGCTGTTACGTTTGGGGACTGCGGTAGATGGTTTGAAGTCATTTTTCCTGTTTAAGCTGTGATAGCTAAATCAATTTCCCGAGTGCAATGGTTGGTCTTCGGACTGTGAGAGGAGTAGGGATGTTGGCTTAGATTTGCTTGATAAACCTGGTGGTTGGAAACCACACAGACAGAGCTAGAGGGCTGGCCTTCTTCTCCATTACCCCTGAATAGCACTGGAAGGGAATGTAGGGCCTGAGGGACTGTGTAGCAGAGAAGGGACTGATTCCTTGTGTTGGTTGTGTTTGGGTGTCTTAGAGGCCAAGATAGTTCTGGTGTAGGTGTTCTTGGCTCTGTAATGAGCTCACCAGCTTAGCAATTTTCCTTCTCCAACTCCTTAATGGCCTAATAAATCCAACTCTATTGGCTTGGCTGTGTGTTTTGGGTATCCTTGGCTACGTGTAAGCCTGTTGTTCCCTTATTCCTTGGAGAATCATGCCCAGCTCGGGGGTGGCAGCGTTTCTGAGAGATTAAGGAGCTCGCTGGCCTATGGTTGGGTGGAACGTTGCAGCGACGTAGCTGGTTGCGGAACGAATTCATATTAAGATAAGTCATCTTGTCCATTTTACTTCCGCTATCATGTTTACTGTTAATGATATGAAATGAACATGTTGAATGAATGCTTGTTGAATGTATGATGTTTTCACTGTGTCTGATAAATAACTGCATCTGTGCATGATAAACATTCATGTGTGCGTATTCCAATTCAAAGTTTTGTTTAGGCATTATGTTTTAGCATTTTTATGCATGTACATGTTCATGGGGCTCTTAGCCCACTGTGATTAAAGTTTGGGTCGCGTCCTCTATGCTAGTCGGAGGCATGGGGATGCTACAGGAATATTCCTTATTCAAGGAAAGTATGCAGTGTAGATTCTGAAAATATTTCGAATGTTGGAATTCATGGTGATAGCCACACCTATGGTATCAAAATTGAAGCTTATGTGCGATGCTTCATCATATTCGGTTGATTCCACAATGTATCGTTAGATGATTTGTTCATTGATGTACCTGGAAAATATGATACTAGACATATGCTTTGTTGTGAACACCTTGAGCCAGTTCCTGATGGATCTGAGACATGTTCACTTGGTTGTTACAAAGCCTGTATTGAGGTATATAAAGGATGTAGTTGATTATGGGATCAAGTATGATGTGAATTAGAATATTAACCTTCACGGTTATGTTGATTCGGATTGGGAAAGTAGTGCCACTAATAGGAAGAGCACTTCGGGTTGCTACTTCAGTTTGGGATCCAGCATGATCTCCTAGTTTAATAGGAAGCATTCCTATGTGGTGCTGAGTACAGTCGAGGCATAGTATGTTACCACTCGCTCATCTAGTTGTGATGCACTATGGTTGCAGAAGCTACTAACTGATTTGTTTGATCTACAGATAGATGTGACTTGTATATTTTGCACTAACCAAAGTTGCGTGAAGTTGTCAGAGAACTCACTGTTCCATTAAAAGTTGAAGCACATTGAGATCAAGCTCCACTATATCAAGGATATGGTGCATAGATGATCTGTGAAGCTCCAATATGTGGCAACGGACGAGTAGATATCCGACGTATTAACCAAGTATCTATCTAGAGTGAAGTTCGAGTACTTTAGAGAAAGACTTGGTGTGATCCAGAACAAGGCCTCTCGAAAGAAGGAGTAATGAGTTCTAGCATAGTTGGAGATGTGGGTTGTTTAGAAACATAAAATATTTTGGCATGTTCCTATGATAGAGATAACGAGAGACCAAAAGACTCATATGCATGAGATCTCACATGGGAAAAGAGATAGGTTTTCCTTGAGTGGAAAAGATCCTGGCGTAGTAAGAAACTTGCTCGAACGTAATCAGTCATGTAGGTTGTCTTTGAGTGGAAAATATTTTGGCATAGTGCATAGGTTGCTCAAACGTAATCAGTCCTGGTACAGGTTATCCGAAGTATAAAATATCCTACCATGGTATGCAGGTTGTTCAGATTTAATGAGTTATGTGGGTTGTATTGGAATGTAAAATATCCTAGCATGGTACGTAGGTTTCTTGGACATAATAAGTCCTAGAAGGTCATCCAAAGTGTAAAATATCATGGATGTAGGTTGTTCAGATTTAATAAGTCTTTGAGGCTGACTTGGAATAAAAAATACCATGGTGTGGCACACAAGTTGTTTGGTCATAATCAGTCCTTGTATGTGTGTGTTCCCATGTTGGAGATGAGGAGAGATGCAATGCACTTGGTGTGCTCCTAGGCGATTCTCACATAGTAGAAGATGTATATTTTCTTGGTAACGTGAAAGATCTTGGCATGCTCCTATGTTAGTAGAACGTGAGTGACATACATCTGGGTTGTGCTCAGTGTGATCTATTTGCTCTGTGTTTTCTGTGCTGGATAATGAGATGATATGGATACAACGAGATGGAGGTAGGAGGCATAGGTGATTGCATTGGAAATGTAATAAATAGTCCTGGGTTGTACATACGCAATGGCTTGCTCATGGATGTGATGAATATTTGGATGAGTACAAGGCCTACACCCAACCTGAAACAGGGTTTTCTTTGTCGAAACTTTCAATGATAGATAGTGTTATTCGATGATCAACAAGATGATGATTATGGTAGAATAACTAATTATGAATCCATGATGATGACTTGACTAGATATGTTGATGACTGTGGCAAGAGAGAATACCTTCCTAGTTAAGAGGGAGTGTTTTTGTATTTGTAACTTTGGAAGATATTTTGATGTATATTATCATTGTATGTTGTTGTACACCCATCATAAATATGTTTCCCAGGATAGTGTTTCCACCTAGATCCAGATGCGGACATGGGAAAAATATCAATCTAGTGAGATAAACCTTGGGGAAATCCAACAAGCCGAGCTCCAAATGTCACCACATCACTTGAATCCTTTTGTTTAGGCAAACCCTTAGACAAAATACAAGGGAAGTAGACCCTACAAAATCTAGGATGGTCATCTTGGAAAAGGAGACTTTGGATTTAATGAATTAAACTAGGAAAATCAAATCTGACAAAGTAACTTATTAAATGATTCACAATTTCAACATGCATAAAATAATACAAGTACCTTATCTATTTTTAAAAAAGGATACCGCCTATGAAACAAGAAGTACTTGCATTCTACAATAAATATTACTTTCACCATCATAAAATAAAGTGTTATCTAATTAATAGAAAGCGAAAGCAAAGTCAAATTGTGAACTCGCCGAGGTGAGGATTGAATTTTATTCTTAAATGTAGGTGCATTGAATTGTGAACCTTCTTAGTGCAAGGATCAAATATTTATGATTGAATTTTTTAAGGGAAATGGGTTTTCGATATAATCAAGGGTACTTGGAACAAGTCTAGATTGTCAAGTGTGGTTCCTGTGGAAATTGAACTCAGGTGTTAGAACAATTACACTCACAAAAATTGCCAATTACACATGCAAATTACACATAAAGGAGACTAAATATGGAGCAGAACACTAATCTGTGTTGAATAAGTGTACAATAGCCAACCCTGTGAAGTCATAGGCTGCCACAATAAATAATTACATGAGAGATTTGAATGCATAAGGATTCCATTAAAATTTGGTCAAAAGCAGGCTTACTAAATCTAATAGATGGTGGAAGGAAAACTCATACATGCTTTTCACAGGAGAAAAGAGTGGAGGATGATGAGGATAAAAAACAAGTTAACTTCACCTAGTCAAACTTTCCCAATTGTCTTAAAACTCAGAAAAAGCAGGCAATAAAGCAGAAAAAGCAGACATGCGCTAGGAAGGCCAGGAATAAAGCAGATTTGATTCCAAGTGGTTTCCCAAGTGCTCCATGACTCAAATTTAGCAATTTTGACCACTTTGGATGTGTGGAGGACAACTTGCATAAGGTGGAATATGGAAACTAGGAAAATAAGACAAAAATTAGATTAATTAATGTCTAAGGTAACTAACTATGGGTTGATTATTCTAACACCCCCCCTTAAGCCTGAATCATGAGTAAAATATCAGAAAATTATAGGGCCTAGAAACAAGGCTTATTCACCCTTTACATACTACATGTCCATTTAACCAAGGAAAGAGGCAAAAACCTAGTGGGAAAAATGCTCCCTTAAACATGGACAGTAAAACAAAATTTGAAAATCTTGTCATCACTCATGCTTCACAGCATGATCAGCAATCCCCAGTAGTGATTTGAGATTGCTGAATGTCTTCTCACAAAAAACTTTGGTGAAGATATCTGCTACTTGTTCTGAAGATGAACAGAAGAGTAGGTGAATGGTGCCATCATGCACAAGCTGTCTGATGTAGTGCATATGGATCTCAATGTGTTTGGTTCTCTGTCTCTGAACTGGATCATTGCAGATTTGAATGGTACTTTGATTATCACAATAGATAGTATTTGATTATTATGATTCGAAGCCACACTCACCAAGTAACCCCTGCAACCATAAACATTGAGTTGCTGCATTTACAACTCCTCTGTACTCTGCTTCTGTAGATGAGAGTGCAATGGCACTCTGTTTCTTGCTTGACCAGTTGATTGGCCCTTCAACAAGCATGAACACATATCCTGATGTTGACTTTTTATCTGTGTTGTCACCTACCCAATCACTGTCATTAAACCCAATCAAATCAAGATCAGATTTAGATTTGTAGAAGATCCCATGAGTCCTTGTTCCCTGAACAAAGTTAAGGATCCTTTTGGCTGCTCTCCAATGGATCTCATGAGGCTGATCCATGTATCTTGAAGCCACACTTACTACATAAGAAATATCAGTTCAAGTATGTGTAAGATATAACAAACATCCAATCAATTTCCTATACAATGTATTGTTTACCATAGGTGAAGAATTAGCTTCTTCAAGCTTAACTCGAAGGGAGTCTTGCTTGGCTTGCAATCCTTCATGTTGAATTTGTTCAGAAAATCCAAGGCATACTTAGACTGATGCACTTTGATTGCTTTTTTGGTTTGAGCAATATCGAGCCCCAAGAATTGGCTCAATAAGCCCAAATCAGTCATTGAGGAAGCAATTTCATCCTTTGAGCTTTCTGTAATGAGAAGGTAATCAACATACAAAAAAATTAGTATTAATGAACCATGAATTAGCTTCAAATAGACATTTGGATCTGACTTGCATTGAACAAAATTCAGTGATAGCAGAAAGCTATCAATCTTTGCATACCAAGCCCTGGGGGCTTGCTTAAGCCCATACAATGACTTCCTTAGCTTGCACACAAGAGATGGATTAGTATCAAATCCTTGAGGCTGCTGCATGTAAATCTATTCAGTGAGATCTCCATTTAGGAAAGCACACTTCACATCCATGTGATGTACCTCCCACTGTTTTGAAGCTGCAATGGCTAAGGCTAGCCTGATGGAGTCCATCTTTGCCACTGGTGCGAAGGTCTCATTGTAGTATATACCATGTACTTGTGAGTAGCCCTTGGTTACTAATTTGGCCTTTTATTTCAAAGGTGAACCATCAGCAGCAAATTTGGTTTTGTAAACCCACTTACACTGAACTAGCTTCCTCCCTAGGGGAAGATCAACCAGCTCCCAAGTGTTGTTCTTTTGGAGTGAGCTGAACTCTTCTTTCATGGATGTTTTCCATATTGGATCATGTGCTACATATTCATATGTCTGTGGGTCTGATTCAACCATAAAATAGCATTTCTCTGCAAACATAGGATCTTTCATGTATAGAGCACTCTCAAACTGAGATCTAGTCCTCCTAGGATCATTAGGATTTCCAGCTAGTTCTCCACCTGCATGAATGGTCTTTGCTGCCCATTTTGGTCTTGTAGGACTGTTAGGATCTCCAATTAAATCATAATTATCAGACATATCAGAATCATCAATTTCAACTATCTCTTCACTTACATTCAAAGGTTCTGGTGGTGAAGAGGATTCTCCAACTTCCACTGCTGCTAGGGGCTCTTCTTGGAACTGAACACACCTTTCAATGAAGGATTTGTTTGTGCTCAAATTGAATAGCTTGTACCATTTTGAATCTTCAGAGTATCCAACAAATAGACACTCTTGGCTTTGGGGCTGCAAAGCCTTCCTCTTTTCTGTTGGAATTCTAGCCCAAGCCCTTGAGCCAAAAATCCTGAAATGGGTCACATCTGGCTTGTGCCCACTCCATGCTTTGAAAGGAGTTATACCATCAAGATATTTATGAGGCATCCTATTCTGGATATAGGCTGCACAGTTTATAGCTTTGGCCCAAAACTTTGGTGGCAAAGTCTTAGCCTCCATCATGCATGTTTCCATCTCTTTCAGAAACACCATTCTGCTGTGGTGTGTAAGGGATAGAATGATGCAACTGAATACCTGCATCTGCACAATATTGAATGAACTCATACTTGAAATACTCACCACCATTGTCAAATTTGAGGACCTTGAGTTTCCTCCTAGACTGGTTTTCAGCCAAAGCCTTAAAGATTTTGAAGAGGCCAAAAACTTCATACTTTTGTGTTTCAGGAAGTAAACCCAGCAGTACCTGGAAAAGTCATCTATGAATGTCAATGCATATTTGGCCTGACTCATTGACATATGAGGAAATGGGCCAGCAACATCATTGTGGATCAACTCAATAGGTGCAGAGGTTCTCTCATGACTAGCTTTCTCAAATTTATGCTCTGGGTGTTTTCCTAAGATGCAACCTTGACAGACTCCTTTGGAAAACTTAATCTTTGGTAACCCTATGACCATTTATTTTTCACTAAGATCAGAAAGATACTTTTAATTGAGGTGGCCAAATATTTCATGCCAAATATTGCTTGCTTCATTAGCATGAATCAGAAGAACGGAGGGGTTTGAGTAGGGTAGGAAGTGTGAGAACATGTATACCTTTGAAGTGTGATTTGCAACTCTTTTTGCAATGACTTTACCACTTGAGATCTCTGTGATCTCAACTTCATCAGGGGAGAATATGACCTTCTTTGGAGACCTTGTGTGGGTCATCTGATACACTGATAAGAGGTTAGAGGCAAGACCTGGAACATACAATACATTGTTGAACTTACCATGGTCAAGATCAATCCTCCCTTTTCCCAAACTTTCAGTGAGAGAGTCATCTCCCAGTACTATTGGTGGACCTTTCGACATGTCAAGTGAGGTTAATTCCTCCTTGGTCGAAACCATATGTCTTGAAGCTCCAGAATCAATGATGAAACTAGGTGAGTTTGATGTGCCAGCAACCAATGCATGAACTCTCTCTTTGTCTTCTGAATTTGATCCTCCTTCTCTCTTCTTTGAGCTGTCAGGAAGGGAGATGCCATTCTTCTCTAGGAGTTGGGTCAGCATGTCAATTTGCTTCTTCATGTAGGAGCTTTCAGGATGATTTCCCTTACTGCAGTATGCACACTTGCTCATTTCTCCTTTGTTCTTCTTCTTTTGGGGGTTCTTCTTGGAGCTTTAAGGCTCCTCTGGAGACTTGTTCTTGTCTCTTTTTTGCTCAGGTGGCTTCTTAGATTTATTCTTTCCTTTTGAATCCACCCTCGAATCTCCAGCAACCAGAGCTTGCTCTTTGGAAGGTTTGATGGTGCCCATCATCACCAGTTTATCTTATTCTTGTGTGAGAGATTCCATGAAATCTGCAAGGCTAGGCATTTTCCAGGCTCAAACTGTCAACTTTGTGGCATAGAAGGTTGACACAAACACTGAATATTCAAGGCCAAGCTTCGAGAGTATGGCCAAAACCAGTTGCTCATCCTTCTTTTCGATCCCGCATTGTTTTAGTTGCAAAACAAGTGCTTTGAACTTGGAAAAATAGAGTTGCAGGGATTCAAAGCTATTGGGACTCAGGGAGATCAATCCATTTTCAATTTGATGTCCCCTCATATCATATTTCTTACCAAAAATCTCAACAAGATTCTCCCATACTTCATTTGGTGATGTTAATCCATCAAGATGGAAAAGGAGGTCTCTAGATATGCTGAGACACAGGAGACCATAGGCCTCATCCCTCCTGTTGTGCCATTTAATTTTCTCTGTAGCTGCATTGGGATTCAATTCTATTGCCATAGTCAATTTGTAGATGCTTTTCACTCTCAACAGTATCTCCATCTCTGCTTTCCATCCAAAGAAGTTAAATGGAGTCAAGATGATCTTCTGAGATTGATCCATAACTCAGAAATTGTCCCTTTAGTCAGCAGAATGCTCCCAGTCAATGATGTCAAACCTGCAATAACAAATTGGAAGGAGAGAAATCGATATACAAATGCTCTGATACCATGTGGAAATTGAACCCAGGTGTTAGAACAATTACACTCACAAAAATTGCCAATTACACATGCAAATTACACACAAAGGAGACTGAATATGGAGTAAAACACTAATCTGTATTGAATAAGTGTAAAATAGCCAACCCTGTGAAGTCATAGGCTGCCACAATAAATAATTACATGAGATATTCGAATGCATAAGGATTCCATTCGAATTTGGTCAAAAGTAGGCTTACTAAATCTAAGCAAATCCCCCATAGGTGCATAAAGCAGTTTCCATATCTGTCTAGGAGCTCATGAATTGGCAAAATCAATTAGGCAAGATAATAGATGGTGGAAGGACAAACTCATACATGCTTTTCATAGGAGAAAAGAGTGGAGGATGATGAGGACAAAAAACAAGTTAACTTCACCTAGTCAAACTTCCCAATTTCCTTAAAACTCATAAAAAGCTGGCAATAAAGCAGAAAAAACAGACATGCACTAGGAAGGCCAGGAATAAATCAGATTTGATTCCAAGTGGTTTCCCAAGTGCTCCATGACTCAAATTTAGCAAGTTTGACCATTTTGGATGTGTGGAGGACAACTTGCATCAGGTGGAATATGGAAACTAGGCAAATAAGACAAAAATTGGATTAATTAATGTCTAAGGTAGCTAACTATGGGTTGATTATTCTAACAGTTCCATGCGATAAATGGACTAGATTGCAGTCATGGAGGTATGTCAAACAATGACATAAATCAAGGGTGTATCATTATGGTTCTATGTGGTCACTATCTAGTTGATTTCCATCTGTTGTATACTTTTCCCACAAGTGACAAATATGATGAAGAAAGATGTCGAATTTTTGTCTTTTTGGGAATTTGATTTTAAATAGTTGTGGAATTAATTAGAGTGTTTAGGATTTGATTTTAATTTCCATTAAGTGTGCATGAATGATATTACAAATTTATCACATATACAATTTACTTCCAACTGAAAGAAAATTTTGTTGGAAAAAAATTCCATCTAGACCATAGGTTAAAACACTTTATTAAGTTCATAGGTGTCTAGTGAGTTGTTCCATGTGCTTGTTAGGATACATAGCTCATTACTTGACCATTTAATACAAATTTATCCGTAGTAGTGCCATCATTTTTACTTTACTCTACTTTTACCAAGTATAAAGCACCCTTCCTGCTTTTATCCAGCTTTTATGAGTTTATGCTACTTTATTAAACTTTTCTTCGGGATTATAACAGTGGCAAGTAGCATTAGGATGTATTTGGAAAGTTGCTGCGTTGTGCATTAACCATATCCATACTTTTCTAAAGCCACTCAATTTCTGATTTTATGTCACTGATGGTCCACCAAGACTCGGTTTTCCCATTCATGACCTTTATCTATGAGTTGGATTGACACCTTGTCTAGATTGGGGGGATTTGGTCTAATCTAAGCCATTAATTATATGAGCTACTCAAATTTTCTCTAAAGCATTCAAATTTCCCTCTTCAATCGCTTCTATTTATTGTACACTATTCATAGTTCAATAATGTAATGGAAATTATCCAATTGATTTTTATCTCGTATGTCTTTTGCTCAATATTTCTTCACAATTCTTCTCAATTTCCTATTTAACTATAAGATCCTTATTGAAATATTGAGTTGCAATCTAGATCAATCTGTGCAAAATATTACATGGTATCAAAGCTTAGGAAAGATGAGCTTAGATTCTTACAATAGTGCACCAGAAGAAGTGGAGTTACCACAAAAATAATGGGGCAATTTCCTTGAAGCCATTGTATTTATCCTTTGTAATCTACCCAAGTGTGATGCACTCTCGAATGTGCACATTGTTGAAGTAAGGAGTTCATTTTTTATTCTAATCATATTTCCTTTTTTTTGTTTATTTGTGTTACATGTATCTACAATGACTTCTACATGGATTCGAAAGCAATTCCTCTCCTCTCTCCATTCAAATATTAAGAGTGGAAATTAAAGATGAGTGTATATATTAAGAGACAATGTCTCTATTATGTGTCAATTGGAGTTGTAAATGAGTCCTCTTATGAAGAGAAGTGTGATTGGATAAATGTCTGTGATAGAGCATATGGAATTATGTGTGTGGCAATGTCTCCTTGGATTTATTATCTCATATATTATGTTGAGTATTCATCTGATCTCTAGAGAAATATCAACATATCCTTTGGTGTGCAAAATGAAGTATTTGATGTATGGAGAGAATCTAGCACCTCCTCAATTGATCTCTCTCAGATGAAGTATTTGTCACGTCCTCATGCATTTCTCAAGATGAAGTTGGTGATATTGAAGAAGAATAAGATGCAAAATATTCAATTTTTAATCCAATTCGAAGTGTTGCAAGTCTCCTTGTAAAGAATCTTCTCCCTCTATTTCTTCCCATGAAGAATACATTCGAGTTGTTGTTTCTGTTCAAGATATTTCCATTCATTCATTGTTCTCAGAAGCTTCAAGTTTTGAATTTGAGGATGTTATGTCAGTAATTTCTCCACTTCTTGCGCATGATCAGAGTGGACAAATTGGTGATCTCTTCTATGTTCTGAATATAGATCAGATTCTCAAAGTGATGCATTCATTATCCTTATTCACATGCTTCCTACCAATTCCTCCATTATGGTTTATCTAGTTCCTCAATGTTTCATTGAAGAAGAAGAACATGGTGCGTTTTGGCATCATAGTGGCCCATCTAGGACTTTTGTTCCATCATTTTCTTAGATCTGATACAACCACTCATGGTTTGAAGTTTCAAGAGAAATCAAATTATTTTGTATTTTTTCATACTTCATTTGAATATGATATTGGTTCTAAGTTCATGGCTCTAGCACCTCAAGTCTCATTTGGACCTAATTTCACCTTCCTTGGATCAAAGATCAAGTTAAATGAGAACTTCCATTCGCTCTATTGTTAGAATATCTCACTTTCTTTACATGGTTACAGTTTCCATCATATAGTTATCTATTTCAATATCAAGTTGAGAAGATTCATCTTCTTTCCAAGAAGAAGATTCCTCTGGACATAATCATTTAGTTTGGAGAGCATTTTTTGTTTTTCTTTTCATGTCCATTGTTTAGGAAGTAATTTTCCCATGTGGTTTTTCCTTTTTCCTTAGTTTATATGGATGAATAATGTAAAGGGTAGCCATAGGCCTAGATTCATGGGCCCTAATTTTCTTATTTTGCTCACTACCATTTTGGATTAAGGGGGTTATTGGAATAAAATTCCATCTAGACCATAGGTTAAAACACTTTATTAAGTTCCTAGGTGTATAGTGAGTTGTTCCATGTGTTTGTTAGGATACCTAGTTCATTACTTGACCATATAA
Organism: Pseudotsuga menziesii; assembly: GCA_001517045.1. NCBI lineage: Eukaryota > Viridiplantae > Streptophyta > Pinopsida > Pinales > Pinaceae > Pseudotsuga > Pseudotsuga menziesii. Next base: position 716,459 of record LPNX010101404.1, on the reverse strand, counting down.
TACAAGTTTATCCATAGTAGCACCCTCTTTTTTTGTTTTACTCTACATTTCCCGAGTATAAAGCACCCTTCCTGCTTTTATCCAACTCTGATGAGTTTATGCTTATTTATTCAACTTTTCTATGATATTAGGTAGTGGAAAGTAGTACTAAGATGTCTTTGGAAATGTGTTTATTTGTGCCTTAACCATCTCCATCATTTTATCCTACAAGACCACTCAAATGTTGATTTTATGTCACTCATGGTCGACCAAGACTCAACTTACCCATTCCTGACCTTTAGCTATGAGTTGGATTGAATCCTTGTATATATTGGGGGGATTTGGTATAATATAAGCTATTCATTGAATGAGCTACTCGGATTTACTCTAAGGAATTTGAATTTCCCTATTGGAAGCTTCTATTTATTGTACATTAATCACTTTTCAATAATGTAAAGGAGATTATCCAATTGAGTTTTATCTCATGTGTTTTGATCATTATTTATTCACAATTCTTTTCAATTTCCTATTTAACTATAAGAACCTTAGTGAAATATTGATTTTCAATCTAGATCAGCTTGTGCAAAATCTTACAAATATTGCTTAATTACTAATTGAACAAATTAGAAAAAGTTAACTATGCTAAACTAAAACAAGAAAAGAAAAATCACGCATGAAATGTGACATGATGAAGGGGGTATGTCCAACACTTACACCAATCAAGGGTGTATCCTTATGTTTCTCCATGGTAATTATCTAGTCGATTCCCCTTCATTGTATAATTTTCCCACAAGTGACAAATATAATGAAGAAAGACGTCGGATTTTCGTCTTTTGGGGAGTTTAATTTTAAATAGTTTTGGAATTAATTTGAGAGTTTAGGATTTTATTATAATTGGAATTAAGTGTGCATGATTGATATTATAAATTTATCACATATCCAAATTACTTCCAACTGAAAGAAACTGTTGTTGTAATAAAATTCCATTTAGACCATAAGTTAAAACACTTTATTAAGTTTCTAGGTGTCTAGTGAGTTGTTCCGTGTGTTTGTTTGGATATCTAGTTCATTACTTGACCATATAATACAATTTTATCCATAATAGTGCCATCATTTTTATTTTACTATTTTTTTCCTGAGTATAAAGCACCCTGCCTACTTTTATTCAGCTTTTATGAGTTTATGTTGTTTTATTAAACTTTTCTCCAGGACTAGGAAGTGGCAGTAGCGTTAGGATGTATTTGGAAAGTTTTTTTCTTTGTGCCATAACCATATCCATAATTTTATCCTAAAAATCCACTCAATTTCTAATTTAATGTCACTCATAGTCCACCAAGACACAATTTTCCCATTCGTGACCTTTATCTATGGGTTGGATTGGCACCTTGTCTAGATTGGGAGGATTTGTTCTAATCTAATCCATTCATTCTGTGAGATACTTGAATTTCCTCTAAAGCATTCGGTTTTATCTCTTTGGTTGCTTATATTTATTTTACACTATACATTGCTCAATAATGTAATGGAAATTACCCAATTTTTTTTTATCTCATATGTCTTATGCTCATTATTTCTTCACATTTCTTCTCGATTTCTTGTTTAACTGTAATATCCTTAGTGAAATATTGATTTGAAATCTATATCAGCCTATGCAAAATATTACATGGTATTAGAGCTTATGCAAGTTGAGCTTAGATTTTTACAATAGTGCACCAAAAGCAATGGAGTTACCACAAAAATCATGGGGCAACTTCCTTGAAGCCATTGGATTTATCCTTTGGAGTCTACCTAGGTGTGATGCACTCCTAAATGTGCACATTCTCGAAGTAAGAAGCTCCTTTTGATTCTAAACATATTTCCAAATTTATGTTTCTTTGTATCGGATGTATCTATAACAGCTTCTACATGGATTCAAAAGCAGTTCCTCTTCTCTCTCTATTCAACTATTCAAAGTGGAAATTAAAGATGAGTGCATTCTTAAGAGATAATGTCTCTATGATGTGTCAATTGGAGTTGTAAATGATTCCTATTATAAAACGAAGTATGATTTCCTAAATGAATATGATAAAGAATATGGAATTGTGTGTTTGGAAATGTCTCCTTGGATGTATTATCTCATACATTCTATCGAGTATCCATTCAAGATTTAGAGCAATATTAACAAATCCTTTAGTGTGCATAATGAATCATTTTATGTATGGAGAAAATCCAACACCTCCTCAAGTGATCTCTCTCTAACTATCACAACCTCGTGCATTTCTCAAGATGAATTCATTGTTCCTGAAGAAGAAGAAGATGTAAAATATTCGATTTTTAATCCAGTTTGAATTGTTGTAAGTCTCCTAGTAGAGGATCCTTCTACATCTGTTGCTTCCCATGAAGCAATTCTAAATGAATAAGACATTCAAGTTTTTTTTCTAGATGAATATATTTCCATTCATTCATTGTTCTCGAAATATTAAATTTTTGAATTTGAGGATGTTATGTCAGTCGTTGCTCCATCTCATGTGCATGATCAGAGTGCACAACCTGGTGATCTCTTGGATGTTTTAAAAGATAGATCATATTCTAAAATTGATGCATTAATTCTCCTTGATCACATGCTTACTACCAATTTCTACATGATGGTTGATCTAGTTACTTAATGTTTCATTGAAGAAGCAGAACATGGTGCATTTGCCATCAATATAGTGGCACACCTAGATCTTTTGTTCCATATTTTTCTTGGAGATGATAGAGACACACATGGTTCGAAGTTTCCATAGCAATCTGATTTGTTTGGATTTTTTCATACTTCATTTGAATCTAATCTTGGTTCGAATTTCATGGCTCTAGCACCTCAAGTCTCATTTGGACCTCATTTCACCTTCCTTGGATCAAAGATCAAGTGGAATGAGCACCTCCATTTTCTCTATTGTTATAAGATATCAGTTTCTCTACATGATTCAAGTTTCCATCATGTAGCTATCTATGTCAATGATCAAGTTGACCAAATTCATCTTCTTGCTAAGAAGAAGATTCCTCTAGACATAATCATTTAGTTTGGAGAGCGTTTTTTGTTTTATTTTCATGTCCCATTTTAGAAAGGATTTCCCCCGTGTGGTTTTTCCTTTTTCCTCAATTTATATGGATAAATAATGTAAAGGGTGACCATAGGCCTAGTTTCCTAGGCCCAATTTTGTTATTTTGCTCACTACCATTTTCACCTTTAATATATATAAATATCTAAATTAAATCAAACCTAATATATAGAGACTATTAAAATGAGATTCAAAACTTAAAATAACTAAAATAAACAGTGAGACAAAACAAATATTTATTTGTTATTAACTAAATTTAAATTAATTTTGAAATATAATACAAAGAAAAGTTGGTGAATAAAAGGATTTTCAGATTCAAGTCTGATAAATGGAAAGAATGATGTGGAAAAAAAATATGAGATTTGAAATATATTGTTTTTATAAAAATACCTTTTATTTTTCATTGGAGAATTTAAACTATCAATTATCCTCAATGGTTCAAATAAATACCATCATAATGATATTTGGATAAATGAAATGGAATCTAATCAATTTTCAATACATGCAAACATGTCAATGGAGTGTGTAATGCACTCTTATGTTGTATAGTATTAAACTTTTTTTGGGGGGGGTTGCAAAATATATGGAAGGGAAAGAGGAAGTTACAAGTGGTACCATAGAAATATATAAAAGGGTGTCATTAGAGGAAATTTCAACTCAAAATGGGCCTTTTAACTTTTATTCAAATTCCATGTCATCATGTGTTAGCCAATGAAATTGCTTTAAATTTGAAATACCGGTCTTAAACACTTTTTTAATATAAATTTTGGGATAGGTATCATAAAAAAACTACTTGTTTTGTTTGTATTTTCGACGTATCGCCCCGTGTTTTTACTCAAATTTCGATCGGGAGAGCTCGTTGGATGCAGAATTAAATTCCGCATCCAACGAGTACCCACTCGGCATACTTTTGACGGACCCCGCTACTCCGAAAACAAGAAATACCTGAAAAAAATGGAATGATGATGTCATATCCATTTGAAAAAAATGTTTTGATTTGTTCATATCCTTTTTATGATTGGGTTTGCTTTTTGAAAGAGTGGTTGGAATTTATATATTCAGATATCTTATTACTGCTAGATCAACAGAAAAGAAAGTATTTTTCTTTTGGTTTCTTTATTTTTATTCTTCATAGATTAATGAAAGATTGCTTTTGCTTTTGATTAAGAAGAAAAAATTGAGATTGATCATATATGTTTGTTCGAGGATGAACCATTGGATACTTGATTAGTTGCATAAACTTTCAGGCATTCATGTTTTTTGTTTTCTTTACATGTTCTTTTCTCAGCAAAAATATCATAGTTTGAGTTAGGTCTTTTTACATTTGAAGAATTAAAAGGAGTTTAGTGTGCCAAGTAGTTGTACAACATCTTTCTTTTTGGAAAAGAGATCTTATTTCATCTACTTTCAATATTGGTTATTATAATTCTTTTGCTTGCTTGCAAATTTGAAAATAGTTTAGTGTGATTGTTTGGGATTTCTTGTTTGGAAATAGAAGTTGAGTCACTATCTCTCCTATAAGTAGGGCATACCATGAAAGATAAAGTGAAAATTTGCATGATCATGTTGCATGGTTTTACTTTTTCTGTCCACACCTCATGCATTCACCTAATCAGATAAGATAAAATTAATGCTATTTATAGGTTAAAATATTTAGTAACTTGAGTGATAAGTTAGAATACATGTTCTGGTGTCTATAAACATAGGAGCTTTTGTTCTATCACCTACAATGCATCCTAGGGTATTATAGTTCTTCCACATACAACCTAGTATATCAAAAGACCTTTCACTTACCCTTGAGGTATATAGAAAGGTACTTCACATACTCGGTAGTTTATCGGAAGGCTCACATCGAATGATTATGCATTAAACAACACTGAAATATATTTGAGCTCCCATGTACCTCGCATATCAGGATAGATCTCTAGGGTACCTTAAACCAACTGAGAAAATCCTTTTGGCCATCTTGTTGGAGAAATACACCGAGAACAACAGTCGATGAGATACTATGCACATGTTGTCCATGTAGTCGGGTATTTAGGTAAGGGTACAGTCCCAATCCTCCTTGTCACGTTTTACTGTTGGAACCTGCAGTATATCATGAGTTGCAAATACTTGACAATCCCTGCAGTTCTATCTCCTAAGTTTTCTTGTGACCTTATCTTGCGTAGGAGTAATTTTGTGTGTGATTTTAGTTTCAAACCCTAGGTGAGGTTTTTTGTGACCAACATTTTGGTTGAGTTACCTTTGAGATGATCTTGAAGAGTCCAAGGCTTACCACTAGACTTTCCTCTTGTTGTGGGAGAGAGTGCTATGGATCTGTCCTGCTTGCGATCCTGATGGTTTCGGCTCTACTTTTACCAAATTACCCATCTCCCTTCGCGCCGTAGTAGTTTGACCATTCTCTGGAAACCACCTGCAATCAAACGATGTGCATCATTCATTGGAATCACATTCAAATCATATCAACTGAAATGGCTAAGCATTAAGAGAGGCCATGCACAGTATTACTGTCATGAAGCTTAACCAACGTCAGCACTACTACATCTTCTACCCACGGGTTCGCAAGAAACCATCAATGACAAGAATAGAGAACTCATCGGATGCTCAGGGTGCTGGAATCAGAAGCTAAAAGCTCTGCCCCAGCCGCAATGGCGAAAGCGAAAAAGGATAAGGACATGTGACCCGCGGGGGGGAAAACTCTCAATTGGAAGTCAGAAGATATTTACATCGGAAGTTGAATGACTTTCCCAGCCGCAACGGCGGAAAAGGAAAGGTTAAAGACATGTGCGACTAAAATACTGATAAGCATCGACAGTCGGAGCACTTTGTACTTTGGGTGTTTAGCTACTTTAGGAGCTGCAACGGCGGAAGAGGAAAGACTACGACTTCCGATTGAACAAAAATGATGCCCGATCAATAGAAACTATTAAGTGTTCGGACAGCTTTAAAATTCAATAGCGGTCAAAATCCATTTCACCGTCGAAACAGCGGCCCATCAAAGAACAATTAGCAACACTAAACTCAAAACTGTGACCCGTGGCAAAATTCAAACACAAACAACCTCCGGAGACAGGCTGCAAGTAAATCGTTAAAATCATCCAAAATTAAAACATGACCAAAAATTCATGGATAAAAACGACTTGAAGCAACCTTCAATCATGAGGAGGGGACCAAAATTTTAAGAAATTTGGGGAGAACAGTTGCAGCTGCAACAATTGGTGACTACCTGGTGAACCTAGATCTCTGGACAACTACTCCCTTAAGTAACAGACTGTTTAACAATAAAATCAACATGTTGAATTCTTCTAGATGTATGGATTTCCCAAATGGCAGACACATGAACTTTGAATCATTGAGGGTAGTCCTGTTCAGGAAATGGAAACCAAGGTTTCGAACTCAAGATAACTCTTTCGAGGATAGAAGTATGAGTTTCATTTTTTACCTCTATCTTTGGGTAGCTTCTAGCTTGGACACCACAGGATTGTAACATCTGGTAAACAAAAATACTCATTTGTTCCTCATTCCCATGCCATTTTGCACTTTTTTGCTTTTGGACTTTTGTCCTTTTGAGTCCTCCTCATGCCTTTCTTTCTAAATTTTTATTCAGGATCCTCTATCCATAGTGTCCTTTTGTGTGAGAGATGTATTTAGTTTTCAGCTCACGGACGGAGAGGAACTTTTGGCAATTTTATACTCATATGATTCAGTACTTTGTTTTGATATACATTGCTTTCTTAAGATTTTTTGACTCTTTTTAGCCTTTTGGATTTCAATTCTTGGCATGGGATCATTTCTATATAATACACTGTCTACCCTGCTTCCTTTCCATGGGTCTTTTGCTGTCACCCCCTTAGGACATTTTAAGTGTGAGATGGATGGATCCTCGAAATAGTATTCCAGACCTTTTAATCTTGAGTTACTTCACAGGGATTAAGCAGGATTTCAATGCGTTCACAGCCATTTAGGAAAACTGCTAAACTAGAAGAAACTCTATCAGATAAAACCATAATACACAGTCTTATAATCAAGGATTTTAGTTGGTCCATAATTCTAATGCTCTCCATGCGACCAAAGCTTGCTTCTTTTATTTAGAATCAAACAAAAAATCTAAAGTAAAACAAAACTAAACTTCATGACTCAAAGATTCAAAAAGACAGCCAAAACAGATTATTTATATACAAGACAGAAGAACTCAAACAAATCCTCAGGAAAAATAAGGCTTGAGAACCAAACCATTTACTGGTAAGTTCTCTTCCCAACCCTGTAGATCCTGCAACTTATAAGCAGAAGGGCCAAGCTTTGCCGCAATCTGAAAAGGGCCTATCCACAACTACTGGAATTTAGTATGCTTTCCTTTCTCATCATGGGGGTGATCCCACTTGAGAACCAGATCTCCTACCTCAAACTCTTTTGTTCCTGCCTTATTTTTTTCAAACCATCTCTTTATTACCTCCTATTGTTGCTTAAAGCGCTCTCTGGCTTTAGATCTAGCCTCTTCTACTTTCAGGAGATTATTTATCCCTATTTGCAAAACTTCATCATCCGACCCTCTAGATTCTTGAGCTATTATGGAAGAAGGTAGCATGATATTGGGAGGAAGAATGGCTTCTTTACCGTAGACAAGGGTATATGGAGACACTCCAATCGAAGACTTGGGGGTGACTGTATCATCCCAAAGGGCATTTGGTAGCGCTGAGTGCCAACTCCTCTGGTTTTCTATTACAGTCTTCTTTAAAATTCTAATCAGATTTTTGTTAGAGGATTTAGCCAGTCCATTTCCTTGTGGATAGTAATTAGCAGAATAATGCAATGTTATCCCTTTGTCATGAGCAAAAGCAGTTAATTTAATTAATGAAAATTACTTAGCATTATCAAAGACTAACGAAACTAGAACCCAAAACCTAGTCATGATATGATCTTGTAGGAAGCTAATGATCGCGTCTTCATTTATTTTGCGCAGCGGGATAGCTTCAACCCAGCGAGTGAAATAATCGGTCGTGGTCAGAATGTACTTGTGCTACAGAGAGGAATTCGGTTTTATTTCTCCAATAATATCCAACCCCCATTGCTCGAATGGCTCTGTGATCATCACCAGCTTTAGGGGTGCCGCTGCTTTAGGCTGTCTCCGACTAAACCTTTGGCAAATATCACACTTCTTGACATGTGCGTGTGCATATTTGAAGAGCGTAGGCCAATAGTAACCTGCCCAGAGGATTTTGTGGGCCATAGTATCTCCTGAATAATGTCCCCTAGCAGGCCCGTCATGCAAATCTGTCATTACTTTCTTCGCATCTTCTTTCTCTAAGCATCTCAGGAGAACTCTGTCATAGTTCTTCCTGAATAATATTCCTTCAATAATTTGATAGGATGCTGATTTGAGATGCAGCGCTCTTCTTTGCTTAGAATTCCAATGTTCTGGTAACAACCCTGTCTGCAGGTAATGCACGAGGTCTCTATACCAAGACTCGGGAGCTGTAAACAAAGGACATACATTCATTACATGTAATTCGGCTTCATCCTCCCAGGCGTGTTCTTCATTGTTCCCATTTTCAGTCATCAATTTGCACAACCATTATCCTTTAACTATAGAGGCTGGCTTGAATTCAAGGTCATACTCTTGAAGAGCTATTACCCAGTTGCCCCATCTTTCTCCTAACTCTTTCTGTATAAGAAGGGATCTTACAGCTAGGTAGGGGACGAACACCTTGGTTCGGTTTTTTAAAATATAAGGCCTGAATTGCTTCACTGCTTTGAATATTGCATAAGCTTGTTTATCAATGGCTGGGTAATTTAATTCAGCCCCTTGTAGACCAGTGCTCATGAAAGATATTGGGAATTCATCCCCCCCATCTTCCTTTTGCATAAGCACCGCTACTAGCGAATCATCGGATGCAAAGGTATATAGAATAAAGTCTTTATCAAAATCTGGGCTTCTCAGGGATGGTGCATGTACAACAGTAGTTTTAATTTTGCTGAAAGCGTTCTTATCAATCTTAGTCCACTTGAATTGTGCATTTTGCTTCACCATCTGCTGCAGCGGCTTGACAATCTGAGCGAAATCAGGCACAAATATTCGCACGAAGTTTATAGTTCCCATAAATGATTGCATCCCTTTTTTATTATGGGGCAAGGGGATTTGTTCAATGGCCTTAATTCTTTCTGGATATATAGAGATTCCTTTCTTTGAAACTATGTGACCCAGCAACTTGCCCTCCGTGACAACGAACACACACTTCTTGGGATTGAGTGAGATGCCATATTTTCGACAGCGTTCAAAAATCTGTCTTAAGTGAAACGCGTGCTCTTCTTTCATTTTTGAGAATATTGTAATATCGTCAAGGTACACTACAGCACTATGGCCAATCAATCCGTGGAAAGCTATGTCCATAGCCCTTTGAAACGTTGCTCCAGCATTTATAATCCCAAAGGGCATCCTTCTATAGGCAAAGGTTCCCCATTTGGTCCTGAATGTTGTCTTCAATCTATCTTCTTCGGTTACTACTTGATTGTATCCATAGAAATCGTCTAATAATGAAAATAGTTCAGAACCTGAAACCATTTGTAGCAGTTGCTCAATGGGTGGAACAGGATAGTTATCTTTGTCTGAGGCACGGTTTAAATTCCTAAAATCCACGCAAAGTCTGATTTCTCCAGATTTTTTCCTCAATGGTACCAGATTTGATACCCACTCAGAGTGTCTGACGTTAAAAATGAATCTAGCATCCAATAATTTCTTCACTTCACTCTGAATCAGTGGTTCCAATTTTGGATGCATTTTTCTTAAAGGTTGCTGATACGGCCTGACGCCGGCTTTAATGGGGACGACATGCTTGATGATGCAGGTGTCGTATGTTTTCAGATCTTCATATGTCCATGCGAAAACATTTTTATATTCTTTAAACAGACTGACGAACTTGTTTCTTTCTGCTGGTGAACAACATTTTCCAAGATTTACAAATTTAGGATTCGTCTCAGTCCCCAAGTTTATCAACTCGAACTGTAGAGATGAGCTGTGGGTCTTCACGTTCGCTAGTCTTCTGAACTTTTCATTTAAATCGAACATTCTTTCAAACGTTTTGACTCCCTTAGGGATGAAATTATCGTACTTCAGCTCAGCTTGATGTTCTTCATCGTCTATAATTGCTCCTTTAAATACCTCGTCATTTTTTAAACATTCTATAATCTGTTGGTCATCATCGAACACTCGTAGGTTGGTAATCATATCAGGTACAGAGGGCCTGAAAAGTAATTCAATAGAGCATCAATTATTAGTGGGTACCAACCTAGCGGCTGATGTGGCCAACAGGTCAGCTACCGCATTTTTAAGTCTTGGAATTGAACTAATATTGAATGCATTAAAACATTTAAGCAGGTCCCATACCTCATTTTGGTAAGCCTTCAAGTGAGGGGAAACACAATGTATTTGATTCCAGATTTGTTTCACAATAATTTTAGAGTCTCCAAAAACTTTTATATTACTTACCTTTAATTCAATCTCTTTCCTTAAGCCTTACACCAGCGCTTCATACTCAGTTGTATTATTCGTACATTCAAACTCTAATCTACATGAAAGAAAATGTTTATTCTTCTGGGGGTCGACTAGGACACAGTCGGCCCCTGACCCTTCTAACGTCTTAGATCCATCAAAAAACAAAGTCCAAAAATCACTAACTAATGAATGCGAATCTATTCCTACTGCTAAGTCTACTATTTTACAGTCGATTTCATCAGCCTTCGAAAATCGAAGGAGATCAGGCTGGGTGTCTGACCTGTTGCTGGCTTCTTCTGCTTGGTAATTTCCTGGTTCCAACTCAATAAAATAATTTCCCAACACAGAATCCACTGGTTCATTCTTCTCCTCAAGTCGAGTAATGTTATATTTCATGTGAGGCTCCCTCAAAATCTTAATTTGGTTCAGACTTCCTTTATACGGAAACCACAGATGTGACCAATCAAAAGCAAAATATCCATTGAGTTTGGCCGACCAATCTCTGCTCAGGACAAGACCATACACGTCTGGTATATCAGCCACCACAATATTAATGACTTGGCACACTTTCTCATTTGATGCCAAACGGACTAGGACATCCTCCATCTCACCAATTACCTTTACATCCATTCTATCCAACTGAACAACCCTCCATGTGGATGGCTTAGGCTGCCCATTTATCTTTTTACAGACTGATATTGGCATGACATTAACGGACGCCCTTGAGTCTACCAGACAATTATGTACATTGTGATTGAAAATTTCAAAAGTGAGGAGGAAAGGTGGTTGTTTTCTCTTAGACTTACCTCCAATGCTGGTTTCTCCGATTTCTTCTTCTTCCTGAGGTTGATTGACAGTGGGCATCTTCTCATCCAATGCTTCAAGTGCTTTCAATAGTCTTTCTTTTTGCAGCGGCACTTTACACATTTCAAATAGTGAAACGCTTGCCCTTGACTTCTTAATATCTTCCACGATGTCATAATCCATCTGTTGTTCAATGGGATGAGGTTTATCAGCATTCATCTTTTCTTCATTTGCCTTGGCCAACGTATTATTCTGCTTAGGATCTTGGCTGGTAATAGTGAATTCTGGAATTTTATCAACAAAGGATTTATTCTGAAATTTCTTAACATTTCGTTGAAGCCTCTTGATCTTTGGGAGTATGAGACTGTCTTCTTTAACTGGCCCTTGTCTTCTTGCTGCTACGTTGGTTTCCATGGCATCCTTGTACCCCTAATTCTTTTCCTCTTCAGCATCAAATAACGAAACAAAATCCCACAAAACCATGGTTTCCTCTTCTTGTTCTTTCGTTGAAGTAATATTCTCTTTTCTTTCTTCATCTCCCTCTTCTGTTAATCTAGAATCCAACAATTGATTCATGACCAACGTCACTGATTTTATCCATTGAGGACAATTCTTTTCAGAGTGTGGTTGTTGGTGAAAAGTGCAAAAATTGTCCATGCCTACCTCTATTAAATTCATAGATGCAGAATTGTGTGGAGGAGGTTGAGACTAATTGTTATCCTCTCTTTTATTATGATAGGTCTTATAGAACTTTTGTGCTTCCTTTTCTTTCTCCAAGTCTATGATTTTATTAGAAAGCTTCTGCATCATTTTTTCCATATTTTCAAAATCTGGTGATTTCTCTTCCTTAGGCTTAGTGAACAATAAGGCTTTCCTTCCCGCCCCTTTCTCTCCTGACTGTTCTAGATAATCTTCAATACTTTCTCTTTTAGCCTTCACTACTTCTGCCTCTGCATAGGTTTCTGCCAAAGTAGGCTTGGCCCTTATTTTGGAAAACATGGCCAACTCAGGGCCTAAAGCTGACGTATAATATTCAATCAGGACCTTGTCTGAAGGTTTATCTGTTTCAGAAAAATTATTGAGATAGGCTGCAAAACTTTGTGTGAAACTGTGCACCTTTTCCTTTCTCTCTTTCTTTAAGGCACATAGCCCTTTCATGAGGGCTGCATGAGTTTTCTAAGTCGCATATTTACTCCTAAAGATCCTTTTAAAGGTACTCCAATCAGGGATAGAGTTTGCAGGCAACCCAAAGTACCATGATGTTGCAGCTCCCTTAAGGGTATGCGAGAATAGTCTGCAGAGTACATCTTCATACTCCCCGGCCCTTAATCCTTCTATTGCCAAATAAAAGCTTTGTAGGTGGTCATCTATTGAATATCTTCTCACATGGGTCGAACTTGGGCAACATCTTGTCAAAGGCCTGAGGTAGATCATGTAATGGAGGTGTCAGGTTTAACGGTGATCTGGCTCTCCAAGCAGGTGGTGGATTTGGTGGGTTAGGTAGTGGATTATCATTTATGCCTACCATGAGTCTGGGTGGAGAGTGAGGAGGTGAGCAAGTAGGAGTGTGAGCAGGAGAACAGTGAGGAGTATCTGGACCTTATTGATTCAAAGGTAGCACAACTTCTTGTAAGGTTGTTTCTACAAGTTCTTCCCAGTCCCCAACCAACACTAAGTCTTCTACTATAGGACGATCTTTCCTTTTATATTCTCTTCTGGGCAATTCAGGGATAATTGGAAATCCTCCAATCTTCTTTACATATGCCCTGGTGTGTCTTCTCATATCATTAACAACTTCGTTGCCAATAGAATATAGATGTTCTCTATTCCTTTCTTATGGAATTGGGTTATGAAGTCCACTGCTTTCAGAACTGTTACCGGTGGAATAATCTCAGGAAAATGGATTTCCTCGGCCATCCATGCACTGGTCGCCCTCCTTCTAGCGCCATATTTGTTGAGGCTTGGAAATTCGCAGGAAACAACAGCAAGGGATTCTCCCCAGTCAACGTTCCCAACTAGCCCGTGACTGTTTGGTATGGGGAATCCGTCCGGTTTGCGGTCCGTCTACCGTAGGTCAAAGTAACAAAAACAAAAGGTTTTACCGGTTGCGGCCCGGTCCACCATGTATATTTTTGTATTTTTTGACTTTAAGTATGATATGCACGTGCCTAATTAACAATGTAGGGTGATGAAGATGCAAAGAGTAGTCACAATGTGATGCGCAGGTTCTTACCTCTCGTCTTAAAACTCACAAGCATCCACATCAAGCAGGAAAATAAATACTAACTAAACTATCTCTAGAGAGTTGGGTATTCATTCATTAGTAATGCACCCCTGTTCATGTGTTATGGAAAATCACAGATAGCTGCTCTTATAACCAAACATATAAACATGAATAAAAGCATATATGATAAGATAGCTCATCAACAGTTAAAAAATTCCATTACTCATAGTGGAAAAAGACATCATAAAGGTACTGAAGAACATTCAGGTAAGAACATAGGTTCAAGAAATTAGAACACTCTTACAGCTAATGAGACATAGCTGAAAATGAAATAGTTCACATTCAACATTGCTCATTTCAACACATTGATATTTTCCACACAACACTTCCTCCAACAGGCCAAATTTGCAGTTTCTGATTGTAAAACGAAATAGTTCCTCTTACAAGCATTAAGTTACAAGTTTTTCCAGGGAAAAATCCCTTTCTAAGTTCTACTTTCAAATATTTAAACTACCACCGCCGACCGCTTGGGCTGCCCCCTCCCCCAAACGTATGACCTTTCGGTCCTTCAAAATGCTTCATCTTCCCATTTTATTTTCTGTGCGCCTTCATGATCTGATGAGTAACTGACAGATCTTTAGGGTTTTTGCCTTTGTCGCCATTCACTTTGTCTTTTCCTTCGTTTGTCCTGCTTGCGATCCTGATGGTTTCGACTCTACTTTTACCAAATTACCCATCTCCCTCTGTGCCGTAGTAGTTTGACCATTCTCCGGAAACCACCTGCAATCAAACGATGTGCATCATTCATTGGAATCACATTCAAATCATATTGACTGAAATGGCTAAGCATTAAGAGAGGCCATGCACAGTATTACTGTCATGAAGCTTAACCAACGCAGGAACTACTACATCTTCTACCCATGGGTTCGCAAGAAACCACCAATGACAAGAACAGAGAACTCATCGAACACTCAGGGCGCTGGAATCGGAAGCTAAAAGCTCTGCCCCAGCCACAACGGCGGAAGCGAAAAAGGATAAGGACACGTAACCCGTGGGCGGGAAAACTCTCAATCGAAATTCGAAAGATATTTACATCGGAAGCTAAATGACTTTCCCAGCCGCAACGGCGGAAAAGGAAAGGTTAAAGACACGCACGACTAAAATACTGATAAACATTGGCAGTCGAAGCACTTTGTACTTCGGGTGTTTAGCTGCTTTAGGAGCTGCAATGGCAGAAGAGGAAAGACTACAACTTCCGATTGAACAAAAATGACGCCCGATCAATAGAAACTATTAAGTGTTCGGACAGCTTTAAAATTCAACAGCGGTCAAAATCCATTTCACCGTCGAAACAGCAGCCCATCAAAGAACAATTAGCAACACTAAACTCAAAATTGCGACCCGTGGCAAAATTCAAACACAAACAACCTCCGGAGACAGGCTGTAAGTAAAGCGTTAAAATCATCCAAAATTAAAACATGACCAAAAATTCATGGATAAAAACGACTTGAAGCAACCTTCAATCATGAGGAGGGGACCAAAATTTTAAGAAATTTGGGGAGAACAGTTGCAGCTACAACAAATATCAAGCAAAGTTACAATTGTGATGAGGAGATATAGCAAGAGAGAATATTGATCTCATGGAAATAAGTCACCTCTTACTAGAGAACTGTTACGGAGAGAAATTCCTATGGCTTGGGGTACCACAACAGACAGCTTGACTCCAGAAATCAATCTTTCCCAATATGCAATAGAAATAAAATGTCTAACACTAAAGGATCAGACCTCGTACCTTAGTCCGGACGGTTGAAGTAGATTCCCGTTGAGCTTTCCAATCTTCAACTTGAATTGCTATATTACTTCCTCAACAACAAGTAAACAATACAAGCATTCTATATATCATGGTGTTAGATCTATTATAGCATATATAATCAATAACGTAAAAGCATTTGACATAATCCCATGGATACAATATTCATTCAAATACACATCATTGGACAGGAAAATATATTTCTATTAATATAAATTAGAGATTACAAGATACAACCTCTGACGGCACATCTGCGAACCGGAGAAACTGAATCCCCCACTTGGGCCTCCACCACTTCAATCCTCCATCTCTCGATAGAAAGCTCACAAGCAAAAGGCAAGCTTGGGAAGAACACAAAAGTGTGCCAAGGGATAAAGGGATGCAGACTCAAGCATAAGTTTCAGCAACAATGGACTATAGTTTCGGTGCTCTCAATTATCTCTTATGCCTTCAATGTACCAAGGGGTTCCTTATATAGCTTTTCAAAGGGGTACTGAAAGGTCGAATCCGAGTGATCTCAAGGCATATGGAAGGCTAGGAGTCAAATGAGTCGGATCCATGTCAAGGAAAACTCCAAAAGGATTTGGATTATTTACACATCCCAATGTACGCGGTTATATGGCTCAAACCCGCGTATGTATGCGCTTATAAGGTTAAAAGTCACGTATATCATTTTTCATGTGTTTTTAGGGATGATCAAGGAAACATCAAAGGAAAAAAAGTGGTCCATAGGGTCTAAGGAGTCTGCAGTGGGACAGGGAAAGGCCATACAAAGTGTGATTCACCTAGAGTGGTGAAATCCGCTATAACAGATGCCCCCTAATGTATGAGATCAGAGGGGTTATACGATGGCCGAAATACATTATAAGTCCATCCCAGAAGTGGAGTGATAAAGAATTCCAAATGGAAGACCAGCCACCGAATCAGCATAGTACCATAATACAACTCTGCATATAGCTGCAAATACATATAGTAGTCTTGGATACATAAGAGTACAATGGCCATGAATAGGCATGATACATGATATCACATATGTGGTCATAGCCACGTACAATATACATAGATCAGAATCTCCATGATGAAGATATACAAAGGACCATGATCTCCAAAATGGCTAAAGATATATAATAGATCAAGATCTTCATAGTGACTGGAAATGTATGACATACACTGGAATCAAGTCACGAGAGTTGAAATCTCATGAACACTGGCACAATCAAGGAGGTAGCATATAAGAGATGCCACCAATCTGGAAATTCTTCTACACAAACCGCTACGAGTAGATGTCCTACTATGCGAATAGAGGTGTCGAGGTTGAACATAGTATTCCATCGTCTGATTACCAATCATTAATGTATACCGTTAACAGACGTGAGATCACCCACCAATAATGAAAATGGGAATCAAGGTACTAGAGTGCAAACTAACAAGCGTGAATAGATGTGTTGAGGTCAAACACTTGAAAGGATCCATCGATCAGGGGACATTGATGTATTCCCAAGAAACTGTCGATGGCGAGAGAACCTGCCACTAATGACTGCAAGTCTCAAGGCACTCAAAATGACTCTAGACTCCAATCCCAGAATAAATGATCTGAAGTCGATGGGATGAAATCCGTTGGAAGGAGGGCATTAAGGCATCCCCCATCATCCAACATGAGGTACTCAGCAAGGCTGTACAATGTGGAAGGACTCGATCATAGGTGCACGAACCAGTAACTGTAGTGGGAATGGCCGACATGCAAAGTCAAGATAACTGAGGAATGGTCGACTCAGGTTTCAACTTCCTTCGAACAAGAGCATAATGGCGTATGGTGACTGAATGAAGGCAGCATAGACTCAATATACAAACTGGGACATCTCTGTGACACAGGAGGCATCAACATAGGCTCCATAGGGACTAGAAGCTTAACCAGTCGATGGAGATAAACTCAGATAAATGAGTACAGCTCCTAAAGTCAAACTATAACCCAACCAATGGATGTGATATACAGTGCTCTGTTTGAAGGCGACATGACTCGACAGCTGCCAAAGATAACATCTTTCCTTGTCCGGCTTTTTGGTTTTTTGATTTTTTGGACTTTTTCAGTTATTTGAAAAGCTTGAAAAAAGAATAAACTAGCTTTATAGTTACAAACTAGGAGGATACGAGTGTCATAAGGGAAAACAAACTAGTTCCAAGCAGTGGAACATACCTATGCTCAATGCAAGGATACATGTGTAGGATATCGACACTCGGGGGAAAATTCCCTCCTGGTAAAAAGGGAATCAAGCTGCGAAGGATATATATAAAAAAAATGGCTCTACATGGCTAGACATGAGACAAGCTCGGGCTATATGGATGAAACGCAATGTCGGGAGAGTCGGCATAAAGCTCAATAAGGCAGGGAAAGATCATGATAATGCATTCACAACTTGACATGAGGGAGTCCTGAGGGAAATAGGCCAGCATAAGATCAAGAGGAGTATGAGGCTCTTGTGAAATGTCATGGCAGTACTATACAATGGAATCCCACACCCTAAAGGAGAACATCGGCATGGGAACCAAATGCAAATAAGGTGCTAACTAGGGTACCCATGTAAGGTGAATCTCTACCACTCACATCATGCCACTTCTAGAGAAGCAAGAGGGTTCTGTGACATAATAGAGTGGGTTCGTACCTAAGGACATGGTGATATGGTCATAAGGTCATGCAAAATGAAAATGGTGGTGAAACCTAACCTATATGTCAGTTTAGACATGATACCTAATATCGGCACGAACGGGTCAATCCAACGGCTGAAACGGCACTGTAAAAGGTCTTCTACATCACAAATTATGTCAAAAACGGTCCAAAATGGTTAGAAAATGTCAAAACTATAGGAAAGGGGGTAAAAATTTTCAAATATTTGAAAATTTTTCTATAAATAGTAAAAAATATAAATCATTTGAAACTTTTACCCATTTGAGCTCTGACTTTCAACTGCAAATTCCAGGAGATCCAGCTGGCGGAATTCACAACCGTTTCTTCCAAGTATTTACTCATGCTCTCCTCTTGCATTTTGATATAATTTTTAAAGATTTTCATGGTTAAATGAAATTTTTAAGCCATCCCAAAGTGCGCGCTGTCGCCCACATGGATATCAAGGATTTTTTCGCATATAGGGATGGCTATACGTGGAAAATGGCCTAAAAGCCGCGTACATACGCGGCTGTTTTCAAAATAGTCGCGTATGAGGCCGCGCATAAGGTTTTCAAGTAAACTAATGGATAATTTTGCAATTTCTTTTGCAGGATGGTGCTATAATGGAGAGAGCGCGAGCATGGTGAAGTAGAGGAAGCAGTAAGGGCCAACCTAATGGCTCAACAAGCTCTTCGTGCATGCGGACTCTACAAGTTTTGGTGTCTTGGTGGTTTGAGGGACAAACCAAGACTGCTACAGATGCTGGTAGACTACTGGGATCCAGACTCAAAGTCCTTCCGTATTGATAGGATGTCCCTCACTATAGAGGTGGAGGAGATATACTTTATCACTGGTCTTTCTAGACGAGGGGAGGTGGTGAACCTTCGTTCCTGAGGTGGGCCAGGGGGTGGCCTGACTATCGATGAGTACATAGTCGTGTACTGTTTTCGAGACACTAAGAAGGTGGGGAGTCAAATCCCTACCAATTCTATACAGGTGTTGGGCCTAAAGGCCATATTACTGATGCTAGGTAGGATAGCAGGCTTAGCATCACTCCACCAGGCCTCGTGGCCCCTAATGTTCTATGCAGTGGAGTGCATGAGACCCACAGTCTATGACTGGAGTACGACACTACTGAGCAACATGAAACACCAACTCATTGAGTGTAAGGCTGGCAGGGTATGAAACTTCAGGTTCAGCAGTATTCTGAGCATGTTTTTCTTCGAGCGTGTTCCAGGATTGAGCCCTAGAGTGGATGTTCCTCTCCACGGGGTTCAAGATCCGGCCCAACGGCATTGGGTATATGCGATGCGCAGACTGGGGGTTGGTAGGGTGGCCAACCCATATCCAACTGAATTCTTTCCATGGTGGTGATGACAGATTGTTGCCATTGATGACTACCCCTATGGAGGGATAGATTTTCAGGGGGATCCGAACATGCCATTGCCACCAGGATCGGCATATGGCAATATAGGTAACAAATCTCGACCCTCACTCTTTTTAAATTTTTTGAGTTATTTAATTTTTTTGTATTTTCTTGATTATATGGAAGAAAAAAACATGTTTTTGCGTGACAATACATAGTGACATCTACCATTTGTGTGCAGATGTGGGACCACGATGGCCAGAGGGCTTCCCATGTCATAGACGGAGGGGAAGAGGAGATGACATCACGGGTGTGGATGCGGAGCGAACGCTCCAGAGCATTCATACCAACTTTGTGAGACTGACTCATAGAGTTCCCATGGTGCAATTCGAGGACTTTCCTGAGGCCATGCAGCGGTAGGTGGTGGGTGTACCACGTGCATGGGTGCGTTTATTTCTACGGCTAGCTAGAGCCATAGTGACGTTCCATCACAACCCTCTTCCTCCTCCATAGGATTAGACACCTGGGAGTGTATTCATTTTGTACTACCATCTATTATATGATGGAGGCTTAAAAAGCCCCACTTTTGTATCATGACACTATGTATTACCACATTTTTTATATATAAAAAGTTTTATGATCGATTTATTTATTTACATGTGTAAAAATTATGTTTGTGATTAATTACGAATGAAACAAATGCCAATCTAACACGTAGTTAGCATATGAGTCAGCAACTTGATTATTATTTCTTGGAATGTGTATATATGTTATACTATCAAATTGTCGTTCTAACAATCTCACACGTAAGAACCTTCTCAATAACGTCGAATCTCTAACATGGTACAAACCATTGAGTTGTGACACTACTAACTCTGAATCAAGATGTACCTCAAGAGATAGAATGCCATGTAGAATGGCATCCCGTAGAAGCTCAATAACAGCACTATATTCAGCAACATTGTTGGAAGATGGCCGTAGACATACACCTCCTGAAGACAGTACCTAACCCATAGGAGTATAAATCACCCAAGCAGCAGAGGCTGAGTGTTGAGTGTGACAGCTTGCACCATCTGCGAATCCTATGTAGGTGAAATATTCCATTGACATCTGCCAAAAGAAACGGAAACTAATCACAAACCCAATCACGATAAGGAAAAGACCTAACTATGCACAAAGTTGTACAATAATATACAACAAGCAGCCTTGGCTAAAGATCATGCATAGTATTTTTTAAAATAGAGCCCATTTCTAGGCTCCACCAAAGTTGTTCCTTCGTAATCGACTATATCATAGGCACCCTTCTCTAACACACACTTAGCCACATAAGGACCACACCACATAGGATTAAACTTCCCTACCCCCAAGGGTTCTTTCGGTTGATCCCACAAGAGGACCAAGTCTCCTTCACTAAACACTCTTGGACGGACAGACCTATCGTACTGGATCTTAACGCGACGCTTATTAACCTCTAGAGCCACCAGGGCATCTCGACGCTGCTCATCAAGTTGCTCAAGGTGAACCAAACGCTCCTCCAAAGGTGAAGTGTCTGGTAAGAGTTCCACAGCTAGCTTCAACGAAGGAATTTCGCATTCAACCGGCAATATCGACTCCACTCCATGCACAAGCTGATATGGAGAAAAACCAGTGGTAGTCTTAACCACGGTTCGATATGCCCACAAAGCAGGATATAACATAATGTGCCAATTAGTATTGCTTTGTGCGATGGTTCGTTGGAGAATGGATTTGAGTGATTTATTCACTGCCTCTACCTGTCCATTTGCTTGGGGGTAGTAAGAAGAAGAGTTCTCTTGCTTATACCCTAACTTGGATGCCAACTCTTCCATCATACGGTTCTGAAAGTGCGAGCCATGGTCAGTGACAAGCTCTTTCGGAATCCCAAACTGAGTAATGATTTGGTTGAATACAAAGTGAGCGGCTGTCTCACCATCGGATTTTACTGTAGGCATAGCCTCAGCCCATTTCGTGAAGTAATCAACAGCCACTATAATGTGATGGTGCCCACCAGCCGAAGCTGGGTTGCAATCCATAAAATAGAGCCCCCACTTAGTGAAGGGACCGGCAGTGATAATGGGATGTAACGAGGTAGGTTTCGATCACATATTACATGCGAACACCTAGCAAGGGTGGCACCTCTTGACCGCATCAACACAATCTTTAAATATCAATGGCCAAAAATAACCCGCTCTCAAAATATTTTGAGCTGTAGAAATCCCAGATAAATGACCACCACACGCCCCTCCATGGAAATCATTCAGCACAACCTCATCCTCGTCATGAGTTAAACAATGTCATAAAATGGAATCTACCCCACGGCAGTACAAAGTATTGTCCACTATAAGGTAGTTCTTAGAGACGTGACGTAATCGTCGTCATTCATCTCGCGAGAGGTGAGTAGGGGTCCTCTATGTTTGCAGATATACTATGATATCCTCGTACCATGGGTCGAATGTAGAGATTACGAAGATGTGTTCATCAACAAACGTATCTTCACATACCAACTCCTCCGTCTCACTCAGAAAGTCCGATATGAGCTCTGCAAAGACTAAATACTTCTTCGATTTTGCCGAAACAAACTCGAGATCAAATTCTTGCAGAATGGCAATCCATTTATTATACTTTCCCCCAGTCATCCTTCGTGTGAGGACGAACTGAAATGGATTGACATGGGCCACAACCAAGGTCTGGCGAAGGAGAATATAATGTCTCAAACTCTAAACCGCATGTACGGTAGCTAAAGCAAGCTTCTCGACATGAGAATAATGAATCTCTACGTCAATAAGGTTTCGGCTCAGATAATATATGACATGCTCTTGGAGCTCCTCATCCTCTTGAACTAAAACCATACCAATCGTCTCTAAAGACGTGGCCACATATAATGAGAAATCACGGCTATAAGCTGGAGGACTAATCACCGGGGCCGATGCTAGGGCTCGCTTCAGTGCATCGAAGGACTCATGGGCTCATTCATCCCATTCAAAGGGAGTATCCTTCTTCAAGAGACGCATAAAGCCTCCAGTCAAATTAGCAAAGTTGACAACAAATCTTCGTAAGAAGTTTGCCATGCCTTGCAAACATTGAATATGACCAATATTCTTCGGGGGAGACAGCTGAAGTATTGCCTCAACCTTCAAAGGGTCGACTCTTATACCCTCCTTTGAAACGATGAATCCTAACAAACGACCTGACTTCACGCAAAATATGCACTTATGAGGATTTAATGTAACTGAATAGTGCCGAAATATTTCGAATACCAATCTCAAGTGATAGGGATGACGCATTCTCATACGAGAATGAGCAGCGAGGTCATCCAAAAATACTTCAATAATAGACTTGATATCGTGGAAGATCAAGGTCATTGCCCACTGAAACGTAGCTCCGATGTTTTTAAGGCCGAAAGGCATTTTTCGATATGCAAACGTCCCCCAAGGACAAATAAATGCAGTCTTGTGTTGGTCCTTAGGTTTAATATGTATCTGATTATACCCAGAAAAGTCGTCCATGAAGGATAACACCTCGTTACCCGCACACTCATCCAAAATCTGATCTATAAATGGTGTGGGGAAGTTATCCTTAGGACAGGCACGATTCAAATCGTAGAAATCAGTGCATATGCGGATCACTCCCTGCTTCTTATCCACCAGAACGGGGTTTGAAACCCACTCCGTAAAGGGAACAAGATAAATGAAACCAGCTTTCAACAGCTTCTCTATCTCTGCCTTAATGGCGGGTGCTTTCCTAGGATTCACGGCGCGTAAACGCTGTCGAACAGGCTTAGCATTGGGGTAAGTCTTAATCTCATGTTCAACAATTCGAGGGTCAATACCTGGCATCTCATCATAATACCAAGCAAAAATATCACGGAATTCCTTGAATAGCTCGGTATATTCCAAAATCTTAGCATGGGAACAATCTGCCCCAATGTAGACATTCTCTATTGTGCCAAGATTGCGAGAAATGTTGATAGGAATCGTTGAGGATATGTTCGCCATGTTTCCATCAGCCATCGGACCAGGAGAGCTTAATGGAACCATAGGTCTACCAAATTTCTGACTAAGAATCTCCCTATAATCCTCATGCTCCAAACGGTCAAGCTCTGGAAGAAAGTACGATCTATGATGTAGTTCCTCCCATGGTGGCTCAACTCCTGACATAGCCTCAATAATCGCTTCATCTGAAGGGAAAACCATATCAAGGTAGTCATGGGCATGAGAAGACTATACTGCCCATGCCGGCAGCACATAGGGGTCTTCCTCCTCCGTCCACGAAGAGGAAGAATGAGGCTCTGCAACACTTTGGAGATTAGCTTGATAAGCTATCATGGCTGTAGGAAATGGCACGCTTGTCTCGACAGGCTCACTCGAAGTACTCGGTGAAGGAAGGATCCAAGGATATTCCATATGGGTCATGTGAAAATACACCGAGGTCGTAGATGTCGAAGCCTCATCGGAACAAGATCCTATCATGAGGATCGGTGCAGGACAACTAAAGCTTCCCATGAGGGATGGATACATGCCTACACCCACACTCCCAGTTGCCAGCTGAGAGTGCTCAACGATCGAGATCGAAGCTCCTGAAGATGCAGTAACAGATGGATTCTTGAATGTCATTTGATCAATCGTTACAATCTTCCCATTATGAGGAAAGCATACAACGTGGAACAAGGAAGAAGCAACAGCTTGCATACTATACATCCAGTTCCTACCCAACAGGAGATTATAGTCAAGGGGCACATCAACCACCTCAACCTCTATCGCAACGGTCTTCCCCCCCAAACAGACTTTAAGGGAAGGAAGGATACCGTGCGTCCTAAAAGATCTCCCATCAAAAGCAGTTAACATAGTCGTTGATTTCAATAGCTCAGGAGAACCGAGACCATTCCAACAAGCCAAAGACATCACAGAAGCAGCATCACCCTCGTCAATCACAGTACGTTTGATGGTCATACCAAGACATTCTATGTGCACCAAAAGAGACACATAGTAGGGAAATCGAGGCTGATGTCCTGCGGTTTCAAATTTGATCATAGAGGAATAATCATCATCATTCACACCAAGGGCAGTAAGCAATTCCTTCCTTTGCGAAGGACAACTCTGAAGCACTTCCAATGCAGACATCGCACAAGGAGTATGGCCCAAATCCTCGACAACTGAATAATTCTGGGCGGCTCGGGCATTTGGATTATGCCTCGAACGCTTAAGGAATCCCTTAGGAATGCGAGGTGCAGCCTCAGGTTTATCTGCAGGTTTCTCAATGCACAAAGGAGTTCTTGGTGGATCAGGTTCTTTGCTTGGGCTGGGTTGTGATGAACTATAGTCTTTCGCACTTGTCACAACCTTGGCAGCATGGACCATGTTAATGCAACCATGACCACTACCCTCTGGTGGATCATCATCACTAGACTAGTCATGGGACTTCGAGTTCATATTCTGGTTATGCAGTAAAGGGTTCGTTAGCACAGCTGGGCCTTGTGCTAAGAATCTCGAAGCTTCATCAATCCGAGGGCACAAGTAAGTGAGGTGATCTTCCTTACAAATCTTGCAAGGGAATTTAACCTTACGTTTCGCTTGCTTGTCCCCCCCAGCATTTATACCATTCTTGTCATTATTGTTAGCATTCACATTCTTATTCCCACCCTTTCGATTATTATTTTTACCCTTCTTTCTATTCCGTCCGGGCTGCTGGTTACCCTTCTGGTCCGAAGATTGCACAAAAAGTACATTCACCGTTTGGGCGGGTTGAGACGAAGTCATAGATTATCCCGAAGCATATTGGTTGATTGACAATTTACTAGCTTGTTTTGCAACCGAATCCGCAGGTTTCATACTTGCACAACCCACAATGCCATCGGCATGTGGTCCAGGTTTGACTTTGGGATCGAAACTGGAACGAGGAGCATTGGGAATAATCTCATACAACAAACCAGAGTGAGCATAGATCAAGTCCAATTCCTGCACCCTAAATATCGCTTGTTCCTCATTCTGGACTCCGGATGTATAAACATCCTTCGCTATATATCACAATAACGACTTGAGGAACCATTCGAGAAGGAATTCCGGTGGTATAAAAGCTTTAATTAATCTCTTCCATCTACGCCACTCTTGAATATGATCATAAATATGGGTGGCTTTATCTTGCCGAAATGTCGACAAGAGTTCAGTACCGACGTCATAGCGCACTGGTAGTTGGAAGTGATTAAGAAAAGTCATCGCAAGGTCGTCGAACAAAGTAAAAGCGCCCCTAGGTAGCTCTATATACCATTTCGCAGCAGGCCCTGTGAGGGTGCGTTGAAATAGTCGCAAACGGACTGAGTCCTTATGTAACAAATTCGAAGAGCACCATAGGTGAAACGTAGTAACGTGTTCGCTCAGATCCTCTCCGATTTGCCTTCGAACTTAGGTATGTCCGAAAGAAGCTTGCTAGGGACAGCCGGCCAAGCCGGGTCATGAGCCATAGGATCGTTCGTAAGTCTCAATAAGTCAGGAAGATTAAGCGTCGCGAGGAAAGGGAGCCTAGGATGATGAGGTCGATGGACCGCTCCCTGATTCATATAGGGTTGATGACCACCATGGCCTTTGCCATAGTGTCCTCCTCCTATCTGACCCGTGTAGGGTGGCGTGGAAGTACCATAGTATGGTGGACCTTAGCTAGTAGGAGCTACAAAGCCATAATTAGGAGAGTAAGCAGGTTTTTGATACCTGCCTCCATAAGGTGAAGAAACCTGTCCATACTGCATCCCATGATAAGGTCCATAGGTCATCGCATGCAATGCCCCATGAGACACTCCGTAGGTAGGAACATACGCTCCGGAAGTAGGGATATAAGCCCTGGAAGTAGCAAGATGAACTCTAGAAGCATGAACATAACCTCCCGACATAGTGGGTGGCATGTGGACTTGAGACACAACTGGTCTAGTAACCATAGTACGGGCTTGACTCGTAGCCATATATCGGCTCGAAGGACCATGTGAATAAGGTGGAGGATGTACATTTGAAGAACTAGGGGTCGAGGACGAAGGAATCTGAGTAATAAGATATGTATTACCACCTATCGTCACTCATCTTGGATCTGGTATCCTAATCGGATCACTAACCCTAGACCTAGGAGGGAGATATGATGTAGCTTCCACCACTGGGACGGAAGGTGCAATGTGACTAGTGCTCCCAAACCTCTTTGCATGGTAAGGAATGAGAGTGCCCCTAGGCATAGTGCTAGGCTCAAAATCGGATTTGACATGAAATGTCAAATTGTGCATAGGGAATCCAGACGTAGAATAACTACCGTAGCTAGTGGTGGCGGGTTCAAAATGAGTCTCGGTGTCCTCCGGCATGCCATACCGGTAACACGTCAACGGGGAATTAGCCCTATATCTAGTAGGTCTATCATGTATGGCTCCTATCTCAGAAATCACAGGACCTAACTTGGCTAAGTTGGGTGAAGGATCATAAGTCGGTGTAAATTCCCCATCATCTACATGAATGGGAGGAGGTGGCACTACTACATTTCGATCCAAAATCCGACAAAAAAATCCGACGGTGCGTGGATTTCTTTTTTTAAACCTACCAAAAATCACAAAGATAAATAAAAAAATTTGAAAAAGTGGCCATAAGCATCGCTTAAGCGATGGCTAGTCTCATAAGCGTCTCTTAAGCGACGACTAGCCTCATAAGCATCGCTTAAGCGACGGCGCCTTGAGTGAGTGGAAACTATCCTGCCTAGAAAAAAATTGATTTCAATACGTAATTATTGAAAGGGTTTTTATACTATTGAAAAATTCCTTTGGACATGCACATTTTCATATTGGAATTTGCATATCTAACCTTAATAAGGGTGATCATACTAATGAGATATATCAATGGAAGGATATTAATATAAGCTTGCAATACACATCGAGGGAAACGTTAAATTATACTAGGAAAGGTTAATACAAATTATTAAGAGAAATTATGTCAATAAAGGTTGAAACCTTACAAAAGACACTTTCAACATGTGAGTTGCCCAGATTGTGTGAGAATATACTTACAAAAGTATTGTAAGTAATAAAGAAAAAGGATGGTATATAAATTTTCCTAAAAGGATGTCCATGAGACTATGAAACCAAAAATGCCTCCATCGCTTCCCATCTCGCAAACATTTCCAATATGAAAGAGTTTAAGGTATGGAAACAAATAAAAAATGAGATGAAAAATCTAAAATTGTTATAAGACATTTCTAACCCTTAAACATAGACCATCGGATTTCTAGTAAGCAAAATATACACAAGTTTGTGGGACCCTTTACTAAAAGAAATACAATTTGCCAAAAAAATAAAATTAAAAATGGATACACTTAAGTTATGTGTCAATTTGTTAGTATAATTTTTGTTTTAATTATACATTGAACACTAAATTACTTGTTAGAAACAAAAGCCACTAGTTCACTTTTTCTTGAAATTTACAAGAACAAACTTATAATTAAATGCAAATTTAACACATTAAAAAGGCTAATATTTTTTGAAAAAAAATAACACAATTCCCTACAAATTGTTTTCTTACTACACTTCAAAATTTACAAGGTGTATATGACCTTTAATGACCTCAATATAAAATATATGTAAAATGTCAAATATTCATCGCCACATTTCACTAAAAAGTAGAACACGTCTCCATGGATCCACCCTCTTGCATATTTTAACATGCCTTCTTCTATAAAGAATAATGCAAGGCATCCATAACTTGGGTTTAATCATCAACATTATTTAAGAGAGGGATAGTGGCACAAGATTCGCAAATAAGATAGGGAGGTTCGACAACCTACGAGTAAAGGGCATTTTCTCTTAATTCATTCGATAATTAACCCTCCACCAACAATGACCATTGATAGGAAAAATTTGTAGATAAGCGAGGGTTGTTGAGCTTTTCTCAAATTGGAGACATGCCTTCGTGGGTAGGTGTTATTGGTCTTTATTTATTACTTAAAAATATTCAACCTAATTGAAGTTTAGGTGCCTTTTAGGGGGTGTTCAAGGATAATTTGTTTATTAAAATATATGAAAATATCACATAAAATATAACATTGTGAAAGCCCAAACTATGATATAATATAACAAATTGAGTATGTAACAACTGGGCACATCGTGATCTAATTTGTCTGCAATGTATCCGTCATTAGAGTGAATTTCATTTAGTTTGAAAATACGATTTCAACTTTGTGTGAGTGACAAACATAGAGGGAAGGGGGCGAGAGATCAGAAGAATTTCAGGGCAAAATGAGGTAAAACGATTTGATGGGCAGGCATACACAATAAAATTCCAACCTGGGTAATTCAAGCTTTTGATGTTTTGGATTAAATCTGATTGTATATGTTTTGGTACATATACATAATGACAGCGACAGAGGGCCGGTAACGAGGGCACCTATTGTGGATCCATAATGACAGCGACAGAGGGCCGATAACAAGGGCACCTGTTGTGGATCCGATTGCATTTCCAGCGGTGGAATGCTTATATGAAAGGTGGGTTTTTCTCCGAATGGTGATTAAACTTTCTCTTCTGATTGTTTAGCAAGTGGTAGGGTTTTGAATTTTGGAAAACAGGCCGGGCTTTTGGGAGATCTGGAGCTTTCTATAGTTAGTCAAGGCTTTTGACTCTGGCCGGCTATTGGATTTTGGGGCGTTTGGAGAAGAGGCGAGGAGAGATTTTGGATTTGTTAACAGAGAGATCGGTTGGTGCTGGATCCGCTTGGGATCAGATATGCCTTCCTATGCTGATTTGGATAGACAGATAGAGCAACTGTTGGAATGCAAATATTTATCCGAGGCTAAGGTAAAGAGTCTGTGTGAACACGCAAATGTGGAAATCGGGGGTTGTTGTCTGTGAGCCAGTTACCTCTTGATATGGATAGGTCTCTACACCCCGAGATCAGGGATCACACATTTCTTTTGCAAGGAGAACATGTACATGCCAGTATTCAGAAGGTAAGCCAAATACTGATCTATGGAATATTCATAATCAGCTTGGAATCTAGCGCTGCTATATATTTTATGATGCTAATTGTATGCTTCTAATGCAAACATGTCAACTTCAGGTTCCAGCCTTAGTGCTATATTGCGAGCCCAACATTGACTTCAGCAGAGACATCGAAGCAAAGCAAGGGCAAGAAAATTTTCACTGATTTGGTGTTTACGATTACATTATGGAATAAAATATTTGACATAAAGGAAAAGAGTCTTTTGACCTCTTTAAGAATTGAATTGCTTATAATAAACATGTTTAAGGTAGGTTTTTTCTTGCATATTTGGTTTGGTGATCCCAAAGATAAATGTTTAAGGGGAAAGATGGAAGATTTTTGTCCTATTATGTTTGTCTTATTCACAACTAGCAGACAGAGTGGAGTGCCATACACATGGGCAGGACTAGGATAGCTTGATCTATTGAAGTGGCAAACCTTGGGATGTATGCCATGACATGCAGCAATGCTTAGTTATTGTAAAATTAAGCTTCATCTGGTGATGAGAAGTAGAGGAAGTTGTTAAGCAAGCTCTTGGAATAGGGCACTGATGGAATTTGATGATTTTTTCTTAATTCGTTGGTTTTCCATTATGATAGTGAGAAGGTTCGGGTTGAAATTGAATGGATTTTGTCCTGGAAGTGGCTTTGGGATCAAAGCAAGGCAAGGTGGGGTAGTACACACATACATACAAAATGGGATCGATATTTTTAGTGTGTAAGAAGTATTTATGTTACTTTGAAACTTAGCAAGCATAAAGGTAAGTGACATTTACTTTACATCCATTACTTATTGAGAGCAATATGTCAGACAGAAACCAGCAAGCAAATATATTGGCATTCCTTACCATAAACTGAAATGGGCACCAAGCTTTATGTTCAGTGAATGATCATATATTCTCAAGCATTCGTGCAATGTTGTAGACCTCATATCCATCTCTAAACTGGCATTTGTCAGCCAACCTTTAAAAACACCCTTGTCTAGAAGATAGAGAATTCTCTTCATGGTGATTTCACATTGATGCTCCATTGGCTTATTGTAATCTGGAAGAACATATAATTTCCCACCAATTCTCTTCGGACAGAAGAGAACACTGCCAGCCATCAAGTTGAAGGAAAGCAATGTCAAAAGTCAGTTTCCTTCAACTTGACGAGCTACAAGCTTTTTTCCATCTCTTATCTTCACTATTGTGACCATCAATCAATTTTCTCATATCACCAATGTCAAAAGTCAGTTTCCCTGGACAGAAATGAAAAGGAAAGCATCATCAAAAGATCCAGACAACAGCTCAAAGTAATTTAGAGTTAATAAGTGGATATGATGGCTAATTTTATTAATATAGTTTTCACATATTAGAAAAATGCCGATTCTGTGGGAGGATATTGTGTCTCTACTCAGAAAATATCAGCTACACAACCGTTGGCCCAGTAAATTATATTTGCTACACAACCGTTGAATTGATATTTATAAGAAAAGGAAGCCACCTTTTTTTATTTGGACGATAAACATAGAAAACATCGGGGTCTAAGTAGCATCAACACACTGCTTCTAATGGAAATGGTGCAATGACAATCTAGTTTTCAAGCAGAGAGAAAATCATTACTATCATGGATTCAGGCCTTTTTTACATTACTAGGGTTGTAACAATGTTCTTCTAGTATAAACTTTGCCTATACTTTCTGATTCCTTACAAATGAGAAAACCTCACATTATGGACTTGACACCCAATGGAGATGCTCACTGATAAATAGAAGTAGCAAAAACATGTGTGATCTGTGGATATTTGTCCATGGGAGAGCGGAATGATGGTTAGGGCACACAATGGATGTCCATACTTTGGAACCTCTGTGGAGAATGTTGTCAGAGATAAGCTTTTATAGTTCTGGAGACATGAAGAGGCAGGGAAGATATCTGAAGGACTTTACTCAATTTGCACAACAAAAACATATCCCACAGCATTTGCACAACAAAAACATATCCCATAGCATGTGTGAAGCATTGACTAGCATGTGGCTACACCCCGAGATCAGGGATCGCACATTTATTTTGCAAAGTCATTGGTCTCGAGACTGCACATTTGCTCCAACTACATTTAAGCCCCCCAATTTCCCCCCCTCCTCCTCCTCAGCAGTAGGAGGAAAGCAGCAGCAGCAGCAAGAGACCCCCTCGGCCGAAGCTCCCAAGGTGAAAAAACCGCCTCGCACCTATCCGAACCTCACTGCCAATCTCCTCCTCTCCAATGATGGCCTCGGTTATGTTCTTGAGCACATACCCCACATGCTTCACCTCAAGGGCCCCGCTCACGAGGTCCATTCTCCTCCCTTTTTTTTAATTGGTTTAGGAATTCGCTTTTGGTCTCCGTTTCATTTTGTTTCTTCCAATGTGGTTGGATTCACATTTCTTGGCAGGTGAGTGATCTGGGTAACCTGATCGAGGAGTTCATTTAGTGGCACTCTCGCCTGCTACCTTTCGTCTCTTTCCAGTATTTTGTTGACAGAGTCGAGAAGGTCGGCTCGACTAAACGCGTTAGGGTATGCCTGACTTTGTTATTCTTTCTCATTTTTCCATAACTCCTTGACTACTGACTATTTGTATTTATTAATTGTGCTTTTTATCTGGTTCTTACCAAAACTGCCTCCAAGAGCTAAGAGAAAGGGTCGACAGAGGAGAGAATCCCAAAACCTTGCACGAGCCTCCCGTGGAGCCGATTTCACCTGTAGATGGTCAGTTTTTCTTCTCTTTTAAAATTCGTGTGTTTGTTCTCTTCCAAATCTAAAAATATATTCCCATGGCTTGTAGTGTAAAGCAGAAACTTCCTCAACTTCCAAATCTTTCCCTGCAACTAGCCTTTTCTTTTTAAATGGTCATTTTAGTGGGGCAGATTATATAAAGAATAGAACCTGGTAGATGACTCAACAATCTCAACTTCCAATTTTGCCCTTGCAACCGGCGTCATCATCTCTTTTTAAGAGGCCTTTTGATTGGGTAGATCTAATGAATAAAATATAGTGGACGCTCAACACTCAATCGGTTTCATTAGTAAACCAAAGGCCCCTTTGGCTACTTATTTTAATTTAAGGGCAAAATAACAAAATTTTATAGCCCTCTGTCACCACATCTCATCTTCTTAACATACCACTTAAGTGGGGCAGATCAGACCAAGAATGAAACCTGGTCGTTGACTCAACCCTCTGTCAACCTCATCAGTGAACCAAGTCTTCATTGGCTTTTGCCCTATTTTACCTGGCAGTGATCAAGGCTTGACTAGCCACTTCCCCAACAAATTTCTCCAATTTAAGGGAAAAATAACTGAAAATTTACCAACCTTGGTCTGGGTTTTGATGCCTGATTAAAATTCCTGCTTTGTATCGATGTACAGATATTATGGTAGATGGAGATGTTGGATTAGAGGAGGATCTAAATAAAGATGTTGTAGAGGATGACATTCAGGAGGATTTGTTTGATGAACTCTATCGGCAAGCAGTAGGAGAGGTAATACCCTCCCCAGTAACTGCAATTGGGTGGTATGATTATTAAAACCCAGTGTAGGAAAGAGATCAACCATTGCATGCTCTTCTGTGACTCCCTCATTCACATTTATAACACTGGAGGACAACTTACATTGCTGAGGGTAGAAAAAAATATTCTTTGCCATTTTGATTTTTTCAAATGCATTTGAAGAATGAAAAGCCATGAGAATAACTTCCAAATGAAATAGGGATGGAAGACTTCCACAAACTTCTTGGATGTTTAAGCACCCTGAATATGTAGCTTTCACTTTCTCAACAATAAAACCAGCGTAGCCTTTCCAGGTTTTTATTCTTAAGGAGTCATCTCCCAAACTGGACCCTGTGGATGTCCTTATAATAAGAATGTGAGCTACAAGAACAAAAGCATCATCGGTATAAGCAAACCTCCCATCCTCTACCTTCAGAACTCGATTTACTAGGTGTTCTTCAAGTTTAATGGATAAGGCACACCTCATAACAAGTTCATGTAACAGGTTAAAGCATGCTTTGTGAAAATGTTCAAGGAAGTGTTTTTCATAGGACATATCTGAAACACTAGCCCCCTCCATTCTTTCATCAATTGAAAGCTATGGCTATAGCATTCGTAAAAATACTTTCACCTCAAAACTGACAAGTATTAATTTGAACTTGGTGAAAAATAGCAAGAACCAAGCATTTGGTCTCAGCTAAAATCAAATTCTGGTTATTAAATACTATATATTTCAAATAAGCTCAGAAATAACAAGACCATTTCCAATAGGGTACATGAGTTGGATTACTCCACTTGTCAAGTTGTATTCAAGCATGCTTATTCAAAGGTTTAGAGATTTTTTTTACCTAAAGTTTATGTAATTGTGACATTCATTAACTACAAAAGGTCAAGCATGATCTATTTCATGTTAACCTTGTGAGGTTTATAGCATGGGTAATAATCTTAATCATTGATCATTGGAATACTTTCTAGTGAAGGGTAATCTTTTCAACAAAATTCACGCATGACTTCAAATAGATAATTGTTTTCAATTCTAATCATTTATTTCTTGAAACGTAAATTATATTTTTGTTGAGAGAATGGGCATTTTAGATTGAAACATCGAGTTATTCTCATGGGTTTTTTGTTATAGCCCAAGAGTCAAGTCTAATCTCTATTTGTGTTGGACAGATTGAACATACATTCAATAAGATTGACCTCTGCATAGACATTAAAATAAAGCAATATCTAAACAGGCAAGAAGTAAAGAAGGCACTTCATGCAAACACTAGACTATATTGGGAACCCTACTCTCGGTATGTCTTATAGTATTCGTATATTTGTTTGCTTTTGTATTTTGGCATAGGCATTTTCTATTTCATTACTATGCAATAAATATGCACATCAAGAATGATATATCAAGGGGCCAAAAGGACCACTACAGAGATTCCTCCTCCCATAAGACAGTCCATGGCATCCTTGCGGCCCTAAACCAGCAGCAGAGGTTACAGTTCATGCTCACAGCACTCAACAATAGGCTCACAATTCACCCTACAATAGTCCAATAAGGTCATGGCTTAGCTTGGCAGCCCATAAGGAGGTCACGCCCAGCTTAACTGTCCAACAAGAGATCATGGCTTAGCTTAGCAGTCCATACAGAGGTCACGCCCAGTCTTTAGCAGCCCAGTTTTCTCTTTGGATTTTGCTCAACTTACAGGGTAATCTTTCTTTTTCAAGAGCCTATTGGGTCAGTCAGAGGTGCTTAAGTAGAAGGTTGTTGACCTTCTTGTTGTCAGTAACTATCTCACCATAGTGGGGCTGTGTTTTTAGATATTTAATTGGATGAATGCAATTCTTTCTAGGTCATTCTGCCAGCCCAAAAAGTAAAAACCTTCTTACAACAGTAACCACGAAAGGTTTTGGCTAGTTGGCAAAGTCGGGGTACTGTTTTTCACCATTAACATTACTCCTCTCCCAAGAGATATGTTCACTACTCGTGGTCTGCCTTCCCTTTGTAAGCGGGCCTTTTACCCAGCCGTGGCATTTAAGTGGAAGGGTAGCTTTTGTTGTGAGACAAATTTGCTTCACTGTAATAATCCCAAATTGGAAAACTGCATGCTATTAATTCCAAGTCAATCTGTCTGTGTTATCTAGGATTGATAAATAGTCAAAAGGCTTCTCACATTCTCTCCATCTCAGTGAGTGCTAGAACTGAGCTCTATTCTTATGGAGAAGATTCCATTATTTCCCTATAGTTAAAGGAAGACTACACATGTGTCTGTGTTATCTAGGGTTGATAAACAGTAAGAAGGCTTCACAGCCTCTCCATGTCACTAGGTTCTAGAACTGAGCTCTGCAGAGCTCTCCTGCTCTGTTTTTATGTAGTAGAGTACATAATTTCCCATATTGTTGAAGTGAGAATGAAATGTGATGGCCTGCACCACATTTTTAGAAGCGTAGCCCCTTTCAAATCACCTGAGGGGACTACTAGTAGATTTTTATTTTTTATTTTT